>SRZU01000091.1:0-185647 GCA_013183765.1 Fusarium xylarioides | reverse complement strand
CCAGAAAAAAATATACCCAGTTTAGGGTACCCATAGTGGGTTATTTTTTCTAACCTACCCAATTGGGTACCCAGACCTACCCACGGGCGGGTTGTGGGTACCCATGGGTCGGGTATTTTAAGCCCTGGTTTTCGTGCACACAATCTTTGCTGGCTGCAATATTGCTTCCTCGCTCGCATTATCTAACGTGCTTCCCATCACTCCACTGCGAATACTCCCTGTCGTGACTTGCGTTGTTCGACTCACGGTGTCGGGGTAGGTTGCGAGTTCTAAAGAACCGCATGTGTCGAACTGGGTGTATCCGGTATGCTTCTTCCTCTGTACTTTATGCAGCGAATCGTTTGAAGGTGGCTCCGATCTGCCTGAGTCGCTCGAAGAGCCCATCCATTTCGGCGCAAAGCGTTTGAAGAAATTCCGGAAAGTCGGCATGCAGCCGCATATGATGAAGAGATTAACTTCCACGAATGACCAGACGTTTGCTGGGGCTGCGATCCATGGGATATCTAATGCTCCCAACAGTGAGGGTAGGTATATCATGCGAATGATGGATGTCGTAACAGTTCTACTGCTGTTAGTCGCCGATAGTGTTGATCGTCATTCAACTTACATGGTAGCAATGCCGAGCATGATGCCTAAGCCAATCTTCTGTCCCAGCGGCATCTTCAACCGGACAATCATTGGCATCGGAATGGCGAAGAGAACGATGTCTGAGATGATGTTGGCGACAGCGATAATGATATACATGACGGCATAGTCAATACACTTTCCGCTAGCGAACAGGTAAGGGTCCCATGCTGTTTCTTTTGGTTGACATCCGAAGAGCAGCAGACTGGCGATGATGATGGTGTATAAAACAACGAAAGCGATAGTCATAAAGATCGCTCTTCTGAACCATTTCTGCGGGGAGACTTGAAGGTAGAAGGTCAAGAGTGAACTTTTGGTGAGACCGTTGCAGATGATGAAGGCTGAAGCGGCGATGTAAGAGCTCTATGAGGCGTAAGAAGATTATCGTAGCGTTGAGGTAGGAATCATACCAGCATGTGCTTCTCAAAGACATCAATGGGCATTTCCCATGCATGATGACACAGGCCTCCGATTGATATTGACCCTTGGGGCGTTAGCAGAGGCCTAAGCTAATGAGGGAGTGTACTCACATATCTGAGTCGACTGCATGGCAATAGAGAAGATCTTCAAGTCACAATGTCAGTCTCGCAAAAATTCCACTTTTTCGCTTGATGTCATACCCATGCCAGTGTGATCAAAACTACATACCAAGTCAGCTGCAGGTCCCTCGGATTGAGCTATCACATACCATCATCAATCTTCAACCCACGCGTTATGTAATACTTTACATACAATCTCTGTAACAGACAAAGAATGGCTAGAGACCCGAGTACGCCGAAGATGAAAAAGTGTTTCAGTGCATCTTGTTGTTGAGGATTGTTAAAGTCGACGATGTATCCCTCCGGCGGCGGTAGAAACGTAATCACACCATTAGTAACTAGATAAGAAGATATATTAGATATAATATACCCATTTCTAGGGAATAGAATTATCTTAGTATTATATATAGAGATAGTTAATTTAATTAGTGCATTTTATATTAGTTTATTGCTATTTAGATAAAGTCTAAAATCTTTACTTTATAAGTTTATTAAGCTAGTAAGTAGAAAACTTTACTATAAATAAATAAATAGTTATAGTAAATAAGAATAATAAAGCTAATAGATTTTAAGTACTTTAGCTATTATACTATTACCCTTACTTCTAAGCTATAGCTGGAAGAATAATAAGTAGAAATCCTTAAGGCTTTACTTAAAAATATTTAATATATATAATCTTACTTTTAGAGATTTTTAAGGTTATTAGTAATAATTATTTTAATATAAGCCTTATTACTTAATATCTTAAGTGCTTATCTAGGTAATATATCTTAAAATAGATATTAATAGAAATCTATAGTATTTTCTATTAATATACTTTATTAGCTATATCTTAGTAAAGGGATTAGGCTAGATTTATTTAATTAATTAAGGGATTTTAGAGAATTTACAGTTTATTTATTTTATAATAGCTATTTTTTATTAAGTAAATATTAAATATAAGAATATAAAAGAGAATTCTTTAGTAAATTAAATAATTATAGTTAGGTCTTAGGTTAATTTTAATAAGTTAGTAGAAATATATTTAATACTTTAAAAAGTTAATAGAAGTATATATAGAAGTTATAAATTTTAGACTTTATAAAGATAAGTTTAAGCTAAGTATCCTAGCTAGTAAATATATTAATACCTGCTTTTAGATCTTATTAATTAATAGAATTTAATACTAAATACTAAGGTTTAGGTAAATTTAATATAATTTAATTATCTTATTATATTTTTATATATCTTACTATTAATTACTTTTATTAATAAATATCTTTAATATTTATAAAAGTATCTTATAGTAATATTTTTTAATTTATTCTTTTACTTAATTATTATATTTAATATAAATTAATTTACTTTTCTTTTACTTATTATTATAGCCTTTATTAATAATATATATATATTACTAAAAGGTTTTCCTTTAAATACTAATTTACTTTAAATAGTTATTTATATTAAATATAATTTTAATATAATACTTAATAAGTTCTAGTAGTATTAAAATACTTAATATACTTTAAATATTTAAGTATTAATTAGCTGTATTTACCCTTAATTTATATTCCTTATACTGCACTGCATTGCCTTATAACCTAATTTAATCTATTACTAACCTGCTAAGCTAGCTTTAATCTACTAATATTTACAGTTTTTCCCTTAATACTAAAACCTTTATTTTCTAATTTACCTTTTTCCCCCTCTTTTCCCTTTTACTTTCTCTCCTTTATACTATAATAGCCCTTAATTCCTATAATATAATATTTATATTACTAAATTAATTCCTATAACTATATATCTTAACTCTATAAACTATAGCTAGTATAGACTATTATATTACGACCCTCGCGGTCACGTTACGTGTACCCCACAAATTTCATCCAATCATAATACTAATTACCCAGACTTAGCAAGAGGGCAGAGTAATTAGTTTATAATTACTCTATAATTATTCCTAATTACTAATAATTATTAAAAGAATTAACTTAATTACCTTAAGTATATATATATATTTATTTAGCACTAAATAGAACTTAGCTTATTAGCTATTAATAAAGCATCTTTATATTAATAAGTCTAATATATATTACTTAATTATTAAGAAATATAATACTTTATAAGCTTAGTATTATACTTTATATTATCTATAAATATAAACCTAATATAGACTAGTTTCCCTATTTAAAACCTAACTATTATATATTAATAGCTCTTATTTAGACTATACTGCATAACACTAAGCAATACTAATGTAATAGCACCTATAACTCCTGTTTAACCTTTTAACGCAGGATATGCGTAGCATGCCCCGCACTAGGAGAACCCCCTTAATATAGAGGATATCCCTATAGAAACTAATAAAGAAGAAGAAAAAGAGATTACCCTAGCTTATTTAACTACCTATAAAGGAGAAATTATAAAGCTTAGATATAGATTTACTTACTTTAGCTAGCAGTATAATAAATTGCTAAATAACTCTAAGGAAAATGCTAGAATCTCCTAGAATTAAATTAAAGAACTAAAGAAAAAAGTAATTAAACTTACTAGACTTACTAAAGCCTTAGGGGCTAAAGCTAAAAAGATCTAGAAACTCTACTAAGAATATATTAAGTATACTGCAGCGCTTACTATTACTAGTAAGGACCTTAAAGAAATCCTATAACCTTATTAGCTAGACTTATTTAATAGCAATGCAGATAAACTTTAAGGATTTCTTATTAGTCTTTAAAGCTACTAAATATATTATCTTATTTAATTTATTACTAAAGAACTTAAAGTTAAATACAGAATAGGATTCCTTAAAGATAAAGCACTTTAATTTATAAAACCTATTATTTATAATTATATTAATAACCCTAAAGAGAAATAATAGAAGATAATAAAGTATATCTATAAAAAATATAAATACTTTAAAGATAAACTTAAAAACGCTTTTAGAGCTATAAATAAAAAATAAATAGTAGAAATAAAGATTTAATAACTTAAATAATAAGGATTTGCAGTAGATTACCTAGCTAAATACTACTACTAGGCAGCTAAGCTTAACTAAGGTAAAGAAGTATATATAGTATAAGTATATTTAGGGCTTAAATTAGAGGTTAAGGACACTATAGTAAACATTAAACCTAAACCTAAAAACCTAAATAAACTAGCTAATATTACTATAGAAATTAATAACTAGCAGTTTAAATAATAATAAGAAAAATAAGTAAAGAAGAATAGAAAATTATATAACCTGCAATAGAATACTAATAAATAATAGAATGCTAATTAAAGTAAGAAACAGCAAGTAGATATATAGCATAAAACTAAACCAGGACTTATAATTCTAAGAGCTACCTAATAAGATAATAACTAGAGATTATACAATATATCTAAGGTTAAATGCTACAACTGCAATCAGTTAGAATACATTACTAATAAATATCCTTAACTAAGATAACTTAAAGACTTAAATTACAGTAAGTAAACATTAAGAGCTACTAATAAATAAGATCTATAAATAGTAATAAGAATATAGACCCTAGGTATAACCTGCAGTTTATATAATATAGTAAAGATAACTGCAGTATATAAAGATAATATGCCTAAGAACAGCTAGAATCTATACTAGTAAAGCTCTATTTAAGCACTATAGAATAAGTTCCTAACAGAAGAGGCTACAAAATGCAAAGATATATCTAAGATTCTAATACTATATAACTAAAAAGCTTAAAAATACTAAAAGAAGATTCTAGAAGATCTAGTAAAATAAGAAGAAGAATAGAAGAAATAGCAAAAGCTATACTAAAGGTAAAAGAAGGAAAAAGAAAGTATTATAAAGATAAAAACTTTAAGAATAATAAAGCAGTAAAGTACCTTAAAGGGGAAGAAGGTTATATAATATATTAATATAATTCTAACTAGAATTACTATTTAAGCTACTAAAGAAGCAGTAAAAGTAAAAAGGATAGTAAGAAATGATCTATATGTAAAGAAGTAGTAAAGAGATTAAAGTATAGGATACAGAGAAGGCATAGTATATATAACTGCATAATACCTTTAATAAGAAGATAAATAACTAGAATAGAAGTAGAAGCAGCCCTATAAACCCTTATATAATAAATAATAAATAAGAATTTAGAATTTAAAGGAGGAAATATATATTTAAACTGCCAGGAAATACACTAATATAAATAACCTATTAATAATATACATTTATGCCTATTATATAGAAGACGCTATAAACCTATTATATAAAGAACTAAGGTTTAACCTTAAGGATTATATAATAATGCTACTTATATATACTAAATATAATAAATTATTATAGATATCCTATAGATACTATTAGTATATAAAGTATAGATAGGAAAAAGAGAATAATAATTATTTTTCTATTATAATTCTAGGAATACTTAATAATAAGCTATATTAAAGAGAGGAAATAGAAAGATACCTACTAAATATATAGTATAAAAACCTTAAAGTATTAGAACTTTAATTTTATATAGCTTACTATAGAGAAATCTAAAAGAATAAAAATATATAAGCAAAGCTCTAATAGATAATTTAAGATATTACTTTAATAGAAGAAGAATTTAATTAATAACATATAGATAATAGCAATAAATAGTCTATTAATAATACTAGCTTAAAAAGATTAAAAGAAGTAATAAAATAACTAGAAATGTAAGATAAAATACTAAAAGAACTAAAAGAATTTTTTAAAATACCTTATAATAATAAGAAAAAACTTACTTAGAAATAGAAAAAGATCTAGAGAGAGTATAATAAATATAAAATAGAACTTATAAAGGAATACATTAAACTTAGTAAAGCTAAATATATTAAAGGATATATAAACCTAGAAGTATACTATAACTTATACCTAGGAAGTATAGCTTATTTATATAAAAGATAAATAATAGAATTATAATAATATAAATTATAATTAAAAATAATTAAAGAATAATATAAAGAATTAAAAAACTATTATTAATAATAAATATTTAATAATAAATTTACTAATAACTATACTAATAGTAAGGGTTACTATAATAATAATTATAAATAAACCTACTAAGATGCCTTAGGAAAAGAAGTATGCTTTCTGTAATAATAGAGCTATAAAATAGTAAAAGCTAAGGATAAAAATGACTTAGACTTATAAGAGCTTTAGGAGCTATGTAAGATAATAGACCTAACTGCCTAGTGCTATAAGCTTAAATTAAGGGAAGATAGCTAAACGCTTAGATTAATAGTAGAGTAAAGAAAAACTTTATTAACTTAAAAATAGTTATAAAGCTAAGACTACTATAAAAGAAGAAATAATAGATCTACTGCCTAGTAAATACAGAAGGATAGTTCTTTAACTATAATAATAGTATTATTAACTAAAAAATTAATTACTTTAAGGTTTTTATTAAAGGAGGAAATTAAAGAATTAGTTTTAATATTATACCTTTAAGAGAGAAGATAGATATTATCCTAAAAATAAATTAGCTTAAATAATAAAACCTATATATTAACTAGCAGATAGGCTAAATTATATTTTTAAATAATCTTAATAGTAATAATAAAATAATTATAAAGAGTAAAGAGAGATCTTAAATATTAACTAAAGGAAATAGCAGTAATAAGCATAAAGATAATAAATTACTACCTCTAAAAGGAGTATAATATAAGTATAAAAAGAGTATAAGATATAAAACAGAAATTCTAGCTATTTTACAGAAAGAAGATCTATAAAAGGAAAAGGAAATAAAAGTAAAATTAAAATAGAATTAATTTAAAAATATCTTAAAGGAATATTAAATATATAATAAACTATTTAATAAAGAATTAAAAATAGAAATCTCTAAGTATAGTAAGTAGAATTATAAAATTAACTTAATAGATAAAAACCTATTAATATAAAAGCTTTATATACTAAACTAATAAAAACTATAAAAATAAAAGAAATATATTAATAAAATGTTAAAGAAAGAATATATTAGAATATCTAATTTATTATTAGCCTTAATAATGTTCTTTATATTTAAGAAGAATAAAAGGAAATAGCTAGTAATTAACTACTAACTGCTAAATGTATATACTATTAAGGACTAAACCCTACTTCTGCTTATTATAGAACTTAAGGATTAGTTATAAAGAAAATAGATCTT
Organism: Fusarium xylarioides; assembly: GCA_013183765.1. Taxonomy (NCBI): domain Eukaryota; kingdom Fungi; phylum Ascomycota; class Sordariomycetes; order Hypocreales; family Nectriaceae; genus Fusarium; species Fusarium xylarioides. The sequence goes on along the minus strand of SRZU01000091.1, from coordinate 178,353 downwards.
TATAGCTTTAGACCTTAAAGGAGTATATAATCTTATTTATATTAAAAAAGGAAATAAATAGAAAATAGCATTTAGAGCTAAATTAAAACTCTATAAATATATAGTTATACTCTTTAGCCTTACTAATATACCTATAATATTCTAGCAGATAATTAATAATATACTCTAATAATACCTTAATATCTTTATAGTATACTACTTAGATAATATCTTAATCTTTTTAGATAATAAAGAAGATTATAAGAAATATATCTATAAGGTTTTAAAAGCATTATAAAATACTAAGTTATTAGTTAAACTAGAGAAAAGTTTCTTTTATATTAAGAAAGTAAACTTCTTAGGATATACTATTATACTTAAAGAATTAAATAAAATAAAAGAAAATCTTAGCAATAGTAGACTAAAAGGTTTCCAAGAACATTAAGGAAATATAAGCCTTCCTAGGATTTACTAACTACTACTAAAGATTTATTAAAAATTTTAGTAAAATTACTAACCTACTAATAGAGTTAATAAAGAAAAATTAAATATTTAAATAGAATAATAAGGTATAAGAAGCTTTTAAATAACTTAAGGAAGCTATCCTTAGCAAACTAGTCTTAATTATATTTAACTTAGAAAAAGAAATTAAACTAGAGATAGACTTATCTAACTATGCCTTAGGAGGATAAATTAGCTAAAGAGATAATATAGGAAAACTGCACTCTATTGCATTCTACTTATATAAGTTGCATCCAAGTGTTGATTAGCTGTATTTACCCTCAATTTGTGTTCCTCATACTGCACTGCCTTGCCTTACAACCTGATCTAATCTATTACTAACCTGCTAAGCTGGCTTCAGTCTGCTAACATTTACAGTTTTTCCCCTAATACTAAAATCTTTATTTCTTAATTTGCCTTTTTCTCCCTCCTTTCCCTCTTACTTCCCCTCCTTTATGCTATAATAGCCCTTAATTCCTATAATATAATATTTATACTATTAATTTAATTAATATAATTATATATTTTAACTCTATAAACTACTCCTAGTATAGGCTATTGCTGCTACCTAATGTAATTCTAGTGATAAAGGCCTATTGCTCTATTAATAGGTCCTAATCCTGCTCTAGGCAATTAGCTAGGTCTTCTAAGGCCCTTATTTAGCTTATAATATATGTAATAATAGATGTATTTAGGGGTATATTATAAAGCCTTACTTTATAATTAAAGATTATAAGATTAACTTACTATATTAGCAGTAATTTATTAATATATAGTAGGTCTTTACTTATAATATTCTAATGCTAAAGGAAAGCATATAAATTAGAGATATTATTAATATTAAGATTATTAATATTAGTTAGAGAACTGGTTATGTAGCTATTAGCTGCTATGCCTAGTTAGTTGTAGCTAGGTTAGCTATTATTAATGTTAATTATATAGTAGTATATCTTATAATAGATTTTAGAGTTCTTAGCCTATTTTAAGATAGTCTATTTAGGTTAGAGCCTTAGTAGTAATTGCCTTAACTAGGTAATAATAGAGAAGGCATTTAGCCTGCTAAGGCTAGGGGAAATATCTTTTTATGCTTATAGATTAAGACTACTTATTTAGTTAAATTATAAGGTTTAAGGCAGCAGCTATATAATCTTAAGACTTAATTTTAAGGTTATTGTATTTTTTAGCGTAGTATATAATGCCTTGTATTATAATATGCTAAAAATAAGCATTATATTATATTATTTCATTATATAAAACCCTATTAGCTATACCTCGCGTATTGCTGTAGAGACATTTTAACTTTTTAATATAAGTTGTATAATATAGAACTTTACTATTTAATTTATAATAAGGAATTTCTAGCAATTATTAACTATTTTAAGAAGTTTAGATATTACCTTATAAAAAGTAAGTATTAAGTTAAAGTATATATAAATTACTAAAATATCTTATACTTTATAATAATCTATAAACTTAACTAATAATAATTATACTATATAAAACACTTATATAAATTTAACTTTATAATTATTTATAGAAAAGGAATAGAAAACAGAAGAGCAGATATAATTAATTACTAACTAGACTATAATACTAATACAGTAAAAGTAAATAAATAAGTGCTAGAGAAGAATAAGAAGGGAGAATATATCTTTACCTAATAAATGTAAACCTTAAGATAGATAGAAGCTAAAATAACTAAGGAAATCCTAGGAGAACTAAAAGAGTTTATATAAGAATTCTATAAACATCCTATATATAGATATTAGAAAGTAATAAAAACTCTTAAATAACTCCTGCAATATAGATATAAAATATAATAAATAATAGTAAAAAAGGTTATTAAATAATATAACCTTTATGCTAAAATAAAGGCATAATAACATAAACCTTATAAAGAACTTTAATTACTGCTAGTAGTATAATAACTATAAGACTTAATTATAATAGACTTTATTATAAAGTTACTACTATCTAAGGAACCCTTAACTAGAATCTTTTATAATAGCATTATAGTTATTATAAATTAACTTACTAAGTTCTTATATTACCTACCTTATAGAGAAGATATAAATATAGAAGAACTTGTATATATTATTTATAAATATATTATTAGTATATATAGATTACTAACTAAAATCCTCTTAGATAAAGGACTAACACTTGCATTAAGATTTTAGAATGCACTAGTAGCATTACTAGGCTTAAATTATAAACTTATAATAGCATTTAAAGCCTAGATAGATAGATAAATAAAATAAATAAACTAAGTGCTAGAATAATACCTATAGTATTATATTAACTATAAATAGAATAACTAGGTTAAAAAGCTACTTTATGCTCAGTTAGCATATAACACTGCATATAATAAGAGTATAAAACTTATACTAGCTTATACTAATTTTAGATTCATATTAGAAGCCTACTAAGACCTATAAAAACCTAAAACAATTAACCTAGCAGTAATAATTAAAAGCAATAACTTAAAAAACTTATATAATAAACTTTAAGTAGAGCTTAAGTTTATTAGAAAATAGATATAATAATACTATAATCTTAAAAAGGTAGAAAGACTTACCTTTACAGAGAGAGATATAGTTTACCTATCTATAGAAAACATTATCACTAAACAACTAAGTTATAAACTTAATTTCAAGTATATTAAATTATATAAAATTATAAAAAAGGTTTTAAAGAATAACTATAAATTAGATCTACTACTAAAGGTTAAGATCTATTCTATCTTTTACATTTTACTACTTAAATTAGCAGTAAATACAATTTATATTAAAATATATAATAAATCTATAGATATAAAAGGACTAGAAAGCTATAAAGCAGAAGCAATAAGAAATATAAGGATAATTAATAAAAAGACAGAATACCTCATTAAGTAGAAAAACTACCTAGAAAGTAAAAATATATAAGAATTACTAAAACACTTTATTAATGCCTAACAGCTTCTAAGGAATTTTTATTAATAATATTAGAAAAAGTAGAAAGATTAAATAATAAGGAAGGATTAAAAATAGAAAACTAATTTACTATATTAACTGCACTACTAATATAAGCATCTATAATAGCCTTAGCCTCCTAATACTTACTTTTCTCTAGCTTATCTATTAATTAAAAACTACACTCTAATATCTTTTAACTATAAGTCTAAATCACTTACTTTTAATAATAAAGTCACATTAAGTGCAATAAATGCTTATTTAATTAACACTATAAGTTAATTAATTCTTCCTTAGTAGCCTCTTTAGCTACCTTAATTTTTCACTTAGCCTCTACTAAATAATTAGCTATAATAGACTATTAAAAAAACAACATTTATATAATAATATAAGAAACTTACCTTATAAGAGAGATACTCTATTACTATTATAAGAATGCCTATAATAAGTACACTCACTACAGACATTAAGACCAGGCTTTATAAAGCACTAGAGTTTCTTCTAGGAATAAAATGTATAAGGTATAACTTTATAACCTTTAAAGTTAATTAAATTAGCTCTAGTAGCATAGTAATAGGCAGGTGCTAAGGATATAGTTAGATAGTTATAGAACTAAGTTACATGAACTTATAAAAGAAGATTAGATATTGGGTTATATAGGTCTTAGGGATAAGACCTAATAGAGGGGAGAGATTATATTATAACCCTTGCAGTTATATTATATATACCTTATAAATTTTATTTAATTATAATACTAATTACCTAGACTTAGTAAGAGGGTAAAGTAATTACTTTATAATTACTTTATAATTATTCCTAATTACTAGTAATTACTAAGAGAATTAACCTAATTACCTTAAGTATATATATATATTTATTTAGTACTAGATAGAACTTAGCTTACTAGCTATTAATAAAGCATCTTTACATTAATAAGCCTAATATATATTACTTAATTATTAAGAAATGTAACACTTTATAAGCTTAGCATTATACCCTACATTATCTGCAAACATAAACCTAGTATAGACTAGTTTCCCTGTTTAAAACCTAACCGTTACATATTACTACTACCTAATATAATGCTATTAATAAAGGCCTGCTATTACCTTAATAGGTATTAACCCTATTCTAGGCAATTTACTAAGTCTTCTAATGCCTCTATCTAATCTATAATATAGTTAATAAGGGCCTTATTTTTAGCTTTATTTTTAGCTTTATCTTTATTAATACTAAATAGCTATACTTAGTAGCTAAAGATTATAAGATTAACTTACTATATTATTAATAGTTTATTAATATATAGTAAATATTCCTTTATAATTTTATAATATCTTAAGAAAAATTAGAAAATTAATATAATATTAAGCTTAAAGCTATAGATTTTTATTAGATTACTAAATATATAAGTATTAACTGCTTTAACTAGATAGTTATAGCTAGGTTAGCTATTATTAATATTAATTATATAGTAATGTATTTTATAATAGATTTTAAAGTTTTTAGCCTATTTTAAGATAGTTTATTTAAGTTAAAGCCTTAGTAGTAATTACCTTAACTGGGTAATAATAGAAAAGGCATTTAGCCTGCTAAGGCTAGGGGAAATATCTTTTTTATGCTTATAGATTAAGGCTACTTATTTAGTTAAATTATAAAGTTTAAGGTAGCAGCGCTTTATAATCTTAAGACTTAATTTTAAAGTTATTAAATTTTTTAATATAGTATATAATGCTTTATATTATAATATACTAAAAATAAGCATTATATTATATTCTCTTATTATATAAAACCCTATTGGCTATAACTTGCATATTGCTGTAAAGATATTTTAACTTTTTAATACTTTAAATGTTATCCCTTTAGTAATTTACTTTAGTATTACTTAATATTAATAAGTAAATTATCCTTATTACTAATTTATTATATTTACTTAGAATTAAGCTAAATTAATATTCTATACCTTAAGTTTAAGTTATAAGAAAGATTATTTTTACTAATATTAATACTATTAAGCTAATATTTAATTAGCTAGTAGATTTTAATAGAATTATTATATTTCTTTATAAGTTATTTAATATCTTAATTAATATACTCTTTTACCTTTATTATATTAATATTATTAAATTAAATAAATATATCTTTATTAATAAGTTAGCTTATAAAAATAGTATAATTACTATTTATATTAGTAAGTATATTAATACTATAAATAATACTAAAAGTATTTAGAAAGGAGATAAGAAAATACTTTTAAAGTACTAAAAGCTATTTAAGAAGTATTAATTAAATAAGAAAGAATTATATTATAAGAGAAACCTAGCTATATATTTTAAAGATATATAGTATATAATAGAAATTTCTTTTTTAAAAGAACTTAAGCCCTTTTATAATAACTATATCTTAAAGTATATATATTTATTTAACCTAGACACTCTTAGCTTAGTTACTTATTCTTATACTATTTACTAATACTTCTTATAATTACTTTAAAGGCCTTTTAACTTATTATAAATATTAATATAATAAGAAATCCTTTTAGTATATATAAAAAGATTAATATATTTATAATTTAAAGTCTATTAATACTATTAACTTTAAACTTTAAATTAATATAATAGTTTTTATCTCTTATTAGTTTTATATAATAAAAAGAAGTAATATAATAATTAAATATATTATTTATAATACCCTATTAAATACTTATATTAAGCTAAAGCTTAATAACTTTAAATAAAGTATAAGGTTTACTAGTAGCATTAAAGATATATATAATATACTTAATACCTTCCTATATAGCCTAGAGGTTTTAATTCCTTTTCTTAATAAAATAGTTAAAGTTAATCTCTAATACTTACTAAAAGTCTTTTAAGTAAAGAGTAATAGTATTAGCTTAATTACCTAGCTATATCTTAATAATAAATTAAAACTATAAGATTAAAGGGGCTTATTATATTAAGTAGCTTAAAAAGTATTTATAAAATACTATACTAGCTGCTTTAAAGAGATATAGATTTATATTATTTATCTTATTAATATTAAATTTATAAAGAAGTAAAATAAAAGCTATACCTTTATTATAAGCCTTAGTATAAGATTAATTCTATTTTTAATAGTATATATTATTATCTTAAAGTATAAAGAGGTAATTTTAAAAGAGGTTATTCTTTTATAATATAAAAGCTTTAATAGTTATACTATCTTTATAATTATCTTATAAGTATTTACTTTATTTATATTAGTTATATACTTATACCTTTAAATAAAAACTTATTACTATAAGAAGATTTATAATTATAGAAATATTAAGACTTTTAAGCTTCTCTTAAGGATTAATATTACTTAGCTTTAAGATTTAAGGTATATTAAAAGTACTATTTATAATAATAACTTCTTTTAATATAGTAATATTAATTAAGTAATTATATTTAAACTTATTATAGTATTTATTAATAAAGTATAGCTCTTTACCTTTAAGATACTTTACTTTATATATTTAAGGTTTACTATTTTAATTATCTTTAAATAGTATATAAGTAGCTAGAGAATATATACTAATAGTTAAAGAGTATTAAGTAAATCTATTTACTATTTTAATTATTATTATTTTATATAAATATTATTATATTTTATTATATTATTAAAAGCTATTTATATAAAAAGAGATTTAGTAAATATTAAGTAAGTATTAATTTTTATTTAATTTATTAATATTTTATTATATAAGCCTATTAATTTTAATAGTATTATTAACTTAAATCCTTTTTATTTACTTAAATATATACTTTAAAGATTATATTATATTAAAATAATTAGTAATATAAAAGATATTATTTCTATTACTTTATAGAGCTTATTAGTATTACTATATATATAAAATAAAAGTTTAAGCTATAAGTAGATATAATAAAATATAATATATTTTTTTATAAGCTTATTAATAAATTAAAGCCTTTATATTTAATATATATTTAAATAAATCTACTAAAGCTATAGCTTGAAGTCCCCTTAAAAGCATAAATATAATTTTTAATATTAATAAATAGCTCTTTTATCTTATTAAACCTTTAAGATTTATTATTAGTTAATTTAATAATAGTATTTTAATTATTATTTAATAGTAATATAAAGTTTATAGCATTTAGCTAAGTAAAGCTACTAAGTATTACCTCTTAAGGATATATAATATTAAGTTTATTAAGTTAAAATATATTTTTATTTAAAAAGAAAAGGAATTTCTTATAATTTAAAACCTTTAAGAGAATTAAAGCTAGACTATAAAGTACTATTAGATAATCTATATATCTATTTAAAATTTCTATAAGCTTAAGTCTTATTTTAGTAGTAGTTTATATAAAAGGATTATAATATACTTAAATACTTAGTAACTTAATCTACCCTGGAGATTATAAGCAATTTTTATTGCTAATAGTATCTTAGCATGCTTATATAGCGGGGATTTGCTGCAGCGGCGTGTTGCCTTGGTTACCACCAGCCTCTATTAAGAAGACTGAGTGGCCGGCTCTCGCGAGATTGGCACTGGGGGGATTGTCAGCAACGGTTTCTACCAGAGAGTAAAAGCTCACGCCAAAGTCCCTCCACCGGGCCCTGATCCGATGATGATGTACTCATATTGATCCGTAGGGTTGGTCGGAAGCGCAGTTGCTAGACCGGCAAGAAGGCTCAAAGGTGCAAGTTTCATAGTGTCGGGTTATCAATGCTATCGTCTTCTGGTTTGAAGAAGTCTTCAAGTTTAAGAATCTTCAAGTATTTATACTCATGCTGTATATAGTCATTTGGTAATCCTGATCCTTCAACATAACGTCAAGGCTTACAGACAAAGCGGACCTTGACTTCCGGCAACGCAGCATTCATCATCATCACCATAGCGAAAGTGGCTGCAGATTGGGTGTATCACAGCCTCGTAATGCCGATCATCGGGATTTTACTCATATTATCCAATGAGAATTGATCCGATAAAGTTATTGTACAGCCATTTAAGCTTGTTTGTAAGGTCTTACATGGATGGTGTGGAGTGGAAGGATGCGTTACGCTGATTGAGCATAAGCCCGAGCCACGCGTCATCGGATTTCTGTCTGAAAAGTCATCCGCAAATCCGATCGCTGACGCTGCAAGCTCCAACACTTTATACCGCTTTCCTTAGAGGTAACTTCCTGAATTATTCTTATAATAATTGTTTTTATTTCCCAATTTTACTTGAGGTCTCCTTGCAGCACAGTATACGTTTTTGGAACTTCTCCAACAGGCCATCTACATACAGCGCAGCAACACTATCTTCCGATTCTATCAATCAAATACATCGGAACACGCATCCTCAATAGGCCATCTATGAGGCTGAAGTTGAAATCTGACGGATGTTATCCAAACCTTCATTGAGGTGAGCCATCGTGTGCAACTGCAAACACAGCTCCAGCAGCAAGACCTATAACCCGCAAGGCGCAGAGCATCGCAATAGATATAAGTTTCGTAAAGCGCGTATTTAGAGTTAAAACTCCCCGAATACTCGGGATGAACTCACGGGGTGGACCTAAAGCAGTGGATTGTCTCAATCGCGATCTGAGGCACCATGAAACCATGCGCGACACTTAGCGATACCCCTGACCTCCTCACCAAAATGGAGCAACGCCAAGGTTCAATTGCGACATTGGCCCAAGTCTAACATTTGACGTTTCCGCTAACCGATGAACTATAGAAAATATTAACTAGGGCACTTTCGGATCACCGCTCATCCGGTCTTCAATTCTACTCCTCGGCATCGCGAGTATGATCACCAACGAGGATACACTGTTTTACCACGGCACTTACACCCCAGAATAGGTTCATCCTGAAGATGAAGCATAAAATTACCCCGTGAGAAACGTCTCATGCTCGCTTAGCGCCAATGAGAGTCTCTTGTACGATGTTTTTGCCGCATACAAAGACTCGACGACACTGCCACTTATTCCAACTTCAGTCTCATCACAAACTCAATTCACTTTCACTTCTTACAGCTGGTCTGTTCTCTTGCACTCACACCCTCTATCTCATTCATTATCCGTCCTCTTCCGTGCATCACATCTCAAACGTAAACATGAAGTTCACCTCGTTCCTTCTTGGCTTCGCCGCCACTGCTATCGCCAGCCCCATCAGCAAGCGCGCTGTATTCAGCCAATCAACATACAACGATCTTTCCATCAGCGGTGGCACCGCAGGCAACGCCCAGCAAGAAGCTCTGCAGAAGCTTGGCGGTCTGCCGACTGACCTATCAACGGTTGAGAAGTCTGACTTGGACTTCCTCAACAGTGTCAACCAGGTTGCGAACGATGCTGAGGATGAGGCCTTCAACCCTGCTATCGACGCAGCTTCCGGGGAAGCAGCCGACGCTCTTCAGGTAAGATTTTCCATCAAATGTCAGTAGAAATAAATCTAACGGTTTTGTAGCGCGGAAAGATCAAGAACAAGGTCTTGAAGTTGACTGCTACTATCCTCAAGCTGGAGGCTCAGCAAGCTCAGGGTGAGGATGTCGCTGATAAGCTGGTGGAGGAGAATAAGAAGTTGCAGAACAACATTTCTCAGGATAAGGATGAAGCCGGAAAGGCTTCTACGTTCCTTTCCTTTGATGCGACTACAAGCTGAGAGGATGGAGTTATGGGGGCGAGGGAATCGGTGTCAGTATCATAATAGGCAGGCCTACAGATTGTGTCGAGTAATCTAAACATATTCAGACCAAGAAAACAACACCAAAAGGTTGTTGAGAGTCCTTAGAGAGGCAGGCCACGTACGTGAAAAGTCGAGATGCCTAGAAATTGCAGTGTGGAGAGGACGGTATCGTCTAAAACCCCAACCCCCAATGTTCGGCATCTCGGTTGGATGTTCCCGCGAGGCCAAATCTAGTAACTCCACACGTAACCCCACGATCATAGATCATAACTTGCCAATACCAGTTCCTCTGTAAAACTTTCTCTTCAGTTTCCATAACACCAGTTAGACTGTCACCAACTCACCATGCTCGACTCAGATCAATCCTGGCCTTTATGGGGCAATGACTCCCTCGACGGAGCATTCGATCTCGACACCCCCGGCGACAACGCGGTGGTGACCAAAGTAAATCGCCCTTTCTTATTCGGCTATCGTCCTTCAAAACCCAATGGCCGAGGTATCCTCATTCTCGGAGGTGGAGGATATGTTCAACTCATAATCGGTCGTGAAGGCGTCGCCGTCGCAAAATGGCTCAACAGTCTTGGATTCTACGCGTTCGTCCTGGTGCATCGCTTCCCGAACAGCGAAACAGGTGCTCAAGCACCGTTGGATGATGGGAGAAGAGCCCTGAAGATCATAGCTGAGAGTGGACATGCGCCAAAGGGCATTAGCATCTGCGGCCTCTCATCTGGCGGTCATCTCGGCGCTGCGCTTATGGCCGAGTATCCTCATGTCTGGACATCGCCAGATCCCGAAATGCCTCAGATTGAGTTCGCTATACTGGGCTACGGACCCATTTCAACGAACGCGGCTGGCCGTACAATTATTGAGAATAAGCCTCCTCTTCCACCCAAGGAAAAACAAGAATTATATGACATCGTACAGCCGGATGTTCAGCTTCGATCTCCTGCGCCGCCAGTATTCATCGTGTACTCTAACAACGACCCAGTCGTACCTGTCGTCAACGCATACCGCCTGGCAGAGGGTTTCACCAAAGCCAAGGCGCCGGTTGAGTTACATGTATTTGCCGACGCGCCTCACGGATTTGCGCTGGATAGCCCGAGGGAGTTGCCTGTATCAAAGTGGCCGGTTATGTGCGAGGCTTGGCTGAGGCAGAACAATTGGATAGAATGAGTTTTAAAATTCCCAAAGCGCAAAGCCATCCTTGATCTTCATGATATCAACACCAAACGCCTAGCAACCAAAGATATCTTTTAAAACAATTTCTTCACCTTCTCACCTCTCTCCTCGTCCTCGCCCCATCTATCCTCCCAGAGATCCGCTGCCACATACTGCCATCCCATAGGCGCACCACCCATGCCCCATCGAGGCTTCATTTCGCTCAGAGTAACTGGATTTAGAAGTTCGTAAAGCTCCAGGATCTGATATCCGTATTTAGACTCCTTACGTCCAGCGTTAAAGTCTTCATTGCCAATACCAAAAGGCTCGGTCGGCACAGAACCTGGCTCATGACGGGTGTTTGGTGGAATCACTGCGATTTGTCTATTGATTAGTTAGCCATATTTGCTCTGGTAAATAAATAGTGGACATTGAATGGCTGAACATACGTGATGGATGAGCGACCGCCTCCACTGCCAGTTTCGTAAAGCCAGAGGCGCGAGACACCGTCTTTAAGACGATACTTGCGATACTCATGGTTCTTTTCTCGGCTGATGATGTTTGCCAAGTGTTCAGGCTTGATGGCCAGCAAGACGTCGGTTTGAACTCGCCCAGCGCGAGTCTTTGATGGTGACATTGTTCTCGGCGCAGTACGTACTCACTGAATGAGGGAATGTGGAGAATTGTGGAAGCGGGAAAAGCGAATCGGAAAAGTTTAAGCCAGCTCCTCTTATCTTATCAGTTTGCGGAGTGTCTGCTCCTGGCCAGGTTAAACTTTATTATCGGCGGCAATACTGACTGGTTGTTAAAGCTTATGACAACTCCACGACATATACAGAGTATCAGGCCAACACACTACAAAAAGTCTCAAAATACTTCAAAAAAGACATACAACACCGGGGATTCGCTGGTCGTCACCGACCCAACTACTAATCCAGCGCTTCGCAGCTTGACTATGGGAGAGCAGACGGGATCCCGTATTTTCTACGAGCTATGGTCGTATGTATCAGAGGAAGCTATTGTGAGATCTCATAAAGATACACGTCACGCATGAAGATACTGTCAAACAGCTTCATGTTCACCATGATATCGAATGGCTTATTCCTTACTTCCTCAGAAGGTCAATCTTGTCTCTCGTCTGGAAGAAATGATACTTTGTGCTTCCGCCTAAGCCGGACATTAAAGTTACTCTGCTTCACAAACCATGCTGGATTATAGTCAGTATCAAGAACGGATATCACAAGGCGGAGCTCGCAGATGTACGAAAGAGCTCAGGTAGGAAGAAGCTTACCGTTGTTCAGATGCCATGTGTTGTCCGCCGACGGGAACTCAAGCTAGATCCAACGTCTCAGTAAAGGGCACTTCAATCAACACTGAAACTTACCTCGTATCGCCTCAGTAAAGCTGGTACCATCTTGTACATCTCCAACAAACTGATGTTCTTTCCAATACAGGTCCTCGAACCCGCACCAAAGGCAAACATGTAGTTCTCCATCCGTCTCTTCTGCTCAGTTGAAGCTTCGATCCATCTCGACGGTCTCCACCGATCGGCATCGTGGCCGAAGATATCCTTGTTGCGATGTAGAACCCAAGCGTTTACTCCAACAATAGTACCGCCTGGGATATGATGGCCGTCGACTTCGAGACCTCGGGCCGGGACAATCCGCTCTAGCATAAGGCCTGCAGCGGGGTGGCATCGAAGAGCTTCTTTGACAACAGCGTTGAGGAAAGGAAGGTCTCGGACTTCATTCCAACTAACAAGACCGTAAATCGGCCGGCTTTTTCCTCCTCTGCAAGCTCAGCCATTAAGGTCTTCATATCAGTGGGGTTCTTCATCAGATAATAAAAGATAGCTCGGAAAGTAATCGCTGTTGTATCTGAGCCTGCAAACATATTTGCCACGGTCAGAGCGAGCACTCTATCGTTATTCATGAACTCTGGGTCTTTCTGGTTGGCTTCGAGGAAGCGCGAGAGAAAGTCCCGGCGGCCGTTGTCTTGGTCAAACTTCATGTCGCCTAGCTTCTCGGGATCAACGCGGGCCAGCATTCGATTACGTGCGAATATCGCGACGGGAGAGGATGAGTTTGTGAAGCCCCATTTTGTGAGCTGTAATCTCAATGGGTTCTTAAGCAGTAAGCTGTCGAGGATCGGCAGTTGTCCGACCTAATGACCATCAGATTAGTAGACCCAGTCGGGGCGTTGGCATACGTACAGGTGCTGCATAGTTGAGCAACCATTCAAGGTTCCCAATAATATTATCCACGTCTTTTCCATGGTCCACGAAGCCTAGTCTCTTCGAGTACGTCAATTCGCCAATGACATCGAAGGCATAGTACTGCAGCCATGTTCCAAAGTCAAGAACGTCGTTCTGGTTCGCATATCGCTGGTCAAGTTGTTTAAAGAACTCGGTAGTAGTGGAGTCGACGAAGGGTTCGAACTGAACGAGGGTGCTCATGGCATAAGCATTCGATACGGATCGTCGAAGCTGCGAGTGGAACTTTTCATCTTGTGAAGTGAAGAGCGTGATGAGCCTCTTGCCGCTCTTGTTGATGGTCTGTTGCACCGGGCTACCACCTGTTAGTCTGGATAACTCTCTTGATCTCCCCGGTGACTTACTAGAAATCTGACTTGGTGTATCCCGAGTTGTGAGCGTATATCGTCTGTATAGCAGCTGGGTCCGCGATCGATACCGTGTTGGGACCAAGTCTCACGACGCTGCCGTATTCTTCATGTAGAGCAATCTGTGTCACTTCTGGTCGTCTTCTATACACGTCGAGAAAGCGCCAGAGGTCCGTGAACGCGGCCAAAGCTGGTCCGGGGATTCCGTTCAAGCCATTGCCGTACTTATTGACGAGGAGCTTTGTCACGAGTAGTCCGACAAGGGCGGCTGTTAGATACGCCCATGGGTGCTGAAGGAAGAGATCTAGAATCATTTTTCACGTTTATCAGAAGTCGCGAATCACATCTCATTCAGAGTGCTGGGTGTCGAAGCAGTGGTCGATCCACTGCTTTTAACAACATGCTACCCCGCGTGATACATGTTTGATGGTTTCGCAAGGTCAACGGCACTTACCAAGGCATCGGAAGTTTCCATGCGGGGTAATTTCCGAATAATATCACCAAAATATCGGTAACGTTCCGATTTGACTCTGTCAAGCTCAGTTCTGTAGCATGTCTTTCGACTGAGAGTTCAGGCCACGGAGATGATTCGGGTTGTTTGGTAAGCTCCCCCGTCAATTGAAACCAAGGTAGGCAGGTATGTTACCATGGGCCGGTGGACCTATCCAGACATCTCATCCTCCACTGCTTACATCAAAGAGCCTATTATAAAATCCTTAACTTTATTTAAATAGAGAGTATAAATAAGTTCCTTTATAATATAAACTACTAAACTACTTTTATTTTTCCAATTTGTAAACTATTTCTCCATATTCCTAAAAATACATTCCTTCTTTGGGCCCATTCTTCAAATGATATATCATGACAAGTCGGATCTGTTATTCCTAAGTCAACGGCAAAAAGGCCTATTCTGCGATAGCAGTCCGATTCAACATCTTGAAGTACAATACCGCGAATTGTAGTTCTCTTTTCGTCGCAACAGAGACATATCCCTTGAATAGGATATTTACTGTTGTAAAAGCTCTCCAGACCATAGTCAGGAATAACGGAGCATGAAATTGCGATTGAGCTCTGCCCATTTACGATAATATGTATTGGATAATGGTAGAACTCTCGATTTCTGAGGTCAGGCAAGTATTCCTCTGGTATAATGCGCCCTTGGAGGAAAAGGAAGCCAGCTGTGACAGTACCATATTGAGATTGAGGATATGATAATTTAATATCGTGATGCAGTACTTCAAATCCTTCATCGACAACACATGACCATGTTGATATGTAGTTAAGGCTGCCATTTGGGATGGACGCCCAAGACCAAGACGGAGCAAAGTATCTTGCGGGTCGCATACGGGATCTACCGTCCTCATGCCACCACAGAAGATCAAGCCAGATGTTACTTTTCCAGCAACCTGCAATGTATTCGTCTTTAATGATAGTATTCAGACGTTCCGCAATACCTGCAAGCGCGGGAAGGCGGTCGTAAGGATCGGTTATTGAGCTGCGCATATAGCATAGAACCAGAGTGCTCCACAGTTGATGGGGCGAAACGGAATTAGCCTCAATAGAGGGAGACATTATTTCCTGAAACCTCTGTCGGCTCCAGTACGAAGTTGGTGTTGACAGAAATCCATCTGTTGGATTAATATCTGCCCAGCAGATCCATGTTGTTCTCAGCTCCCCGTAATCAAGAATTCTTGGAGAAAGAATGAACTCTTGGTATGCTCATGCGCGAAGACTCAGAGGATCAGCGTAAGTTTGAGAAGAAGACTCCTCCACCAATACCACAGATCCTCTCCGGCCGTTCTTGGCCTCGTATTGAAGTCGAAAGCCAGGAGAGCGCCTGTCTGCTCCGAAATGTGACCGTGGGTGCAGGAATCCTTCCTCAACACTCTTTGCTCTGCTAGCCATGATTGCGACATACGAGTTTTCGTAAATCTTTGCCATCTGTCCAATTTCTGTAGCTTTATCCTCTGGAGCGTCCTGTATAATGCATAGAGCATCAACCCATAGAAAGCTGAGGCCAAGCTCGCCGCAAACACGGACTGCATCCTGCAACGTCTGTGGTAAAGTGCTTGTATCGAAGGAAAGTTGGCCATTCTTTACTCGAGCCTTACTGAGTGTGATTCGTTGCGGGCCACCCCAGCAGTACGATAAGATTGCGTAGGCAGCCGGGGAATTTCTCTCGACAATCTCAATCCTTTTTCCCGAGTCGAATATCTTGATGATCCTTGTTGGCATGAAACCTACAGATGGACTTGCACAAGATGTATGATTTTGGAGACACTCGTGAGCCCATTTTCTTGCCAGACTAAAAGCGTGTGGTGATGCGGGTAACAAGTTCGGGGGTCTTTGAGAGACTTCATCAGCTGTGCTACTTCCTGTCTAGGTGCATTAGATAATGGCCTACGAAGACAATTGCGCGAGGTCCGACCTTGTTCTGTCATATATGTAATGTATGAATTCGTTTCGTGATGGTTCTCTCCTGAAAGTGTAACAACAATGGAGTTGGGCTCAGTGTCTCCCATAGCTGGAGGAACCCGATTCACAATGACATTGTCGGAGACTACTTCTTTACCAGAAGTGAACTTCAAGAAAATGTACTCTGCAAAAGCACATCCTAGATTAGCCATTTGCTTGAGTTCTGAGAGAGTGATCGGCTCTTGGTCTGGAGGCCACAATCTCCAATAATGATCACTCTTTGGGCCATCGATGTGAATAAGGGGCTGTGGGTCGTTGCAATCCCGAATGAGAAATCTTTGCTCGCAGTGGAAGCATGAGTGAGCTTTTTCCTGAAGGCCAGTGCACATATTAAGTGGTGATAACTATTAGTGTAAGGAAAGTGAGATGGGTCTTACAACTTCTTTAATAAGCAGATCTTATGTACTGATTATATAATTCCAACTTTCCTTTATAAGTTGTAGGGTATATTAGGCAGCACCTGCCTTGCTGCCTGATCTATTTAGTAAGCAATCGCATGTAGGTTCGAAGTGACTGCGAAAGTCTCCACTGTTTTCCGTGAGGAGAAACACCTCACCTGCGTATTGAAACAATTCACACACAGCCCTAGCTCAGCGACAGTACAGCCTAGAGCGGTAAATGTTTGGCTCTAGAGGAGCAAAAAACAATTAATGTGCTTTGTTCTCATCTCCCAATAGATATCGTACTGCGTGATAAGTAGTCGAATTTCAACTGTCTCTCTTCGTCTAGCTGCCGACATAATGATTATTGTGACACGTAACTCCGTACAGATACCCAGAGGGCACGGCACGATACGGCACCAAGAAACGGTCTCGTGAAGCTCTTCCGATGCACATCCGCGTCAACCATAGCCACGTATTAGCCAAGTTTCACAGTCATTCATTCTATTTGCTACTCTTTGGTTCCAAAAGTGATGACAGTAGCAAATACCTTCTTCTCTAGGTTAGACTATCTTACACTAACAATTAGATAAGCGATAAGCTGCAAAGGCGCGCCCTGTGATTCACTGAATCCTCAGCACTAAACCCCCTCCGCTTTAGTGCTCGCCTCTCTCATTCGTTGATTCCTCAGTTATTTCCTCTTCGCCCGCGCATATTTCCATCTCTCTCATCATCTTGAATTCTTTTTTCCCATTCACAAAATGGCAGCAGCAGCACGAACTGTGCTGACTTTTCAGCGCAATGCAAAGCTTCATTCTTTACAAACACTGATCACGGCAATCCGACCATTTGGCAGCTTAGAGGCTGAGAATCGTGAGCTATTTAAGCAAGGCACCGACGACGACTATGCAGTTGTCACAGAAGAGACAATCTTTCATCCGCAAGGAGGAGGTCAGCCCTCAGATGTTGGAAAGATAAAGGATGAGGCTGGGGCTTCATTCACTGTTGCGTCTGCTCGTATGGATGCTGTTCGCGATGGCCAGGTCTTGCATTTCGGAAGATTCGATTCGGGCAAGAAGTTCACAGAAGGACACAAAGTCACGCAAGAAATTGACGGTGAGAAACGCCTTCTATACTCTCGATATCACACCGCTGGTCACGTCCTCGGCTCAGCAGTCAACCATCTCCTCAAAGACACAGTCGAGGGCTTCGAAGAGCTAAAGGCCTCTCACTTCCCTGACTCGGCATCATGCGAATTCCAAGGCCTGATCGACGGAAAGTACAAAGAGCCCATTCAAAAGAAAGTCGATGAATTCTTAGCGGCCAAGATGCCAGTTGAGATCGACTGGTGGGACGCTGAGGAGTTTCGCAAGAACGGTCTTGAACACCTTACGCCTGATGCGAGCTTTTTGGGACCTGGAGAGACAAAGTTTCGTGTTGTGAGGATTGTTGGAGCAGAGGTTTATCCATGCGGTGGAACGCATGTTGATACTACGGATCTATGTGGTGAGACGACGGTTAAGAAGATTTCGAGGAGTAAGGGAAAGTCAAAGGTCAGCTATCTGGTTAAATGAGGCTGTAGTGTATAGACATCATAGACTAGACAGTGCCTAAAAATAGACGACGTATTCGGCATACAAAAAGCCGACACTGTTCTCCGACCTGAGATCTTTGTATCAAGACACCAAGGGGTGTTTTCTCATACGATTAAGCTTATTCTTCTTGAACCTTTTAGCATGCGGCAACAACCTAATTTCCAGATCATTCAATTCGATATGAAATGAGCAGTGGCCCGATGCTGCAGTGGCTTTCGCCAAGTTATCAAATAATACTACCTCCCACTACCAATGCAATGATGCTTGGATGCTAATGTAAATAAGAAAAGTGCAATCCCACGCAAAAGATGATTCCTCCAATGTGAGAGCTTTGTCGCAAGTCAAGTCAGATCTCACAGTTATCCAACAAGTATTTCTTCGCAAGTGTACTTATCAAGCTTGGCGATTCCCCCACTGTCAGATGTATCGTCACATGGGACCTACCATATGCAATGCGTGCATGGCAACCCCTGCAGCATGGAACCCCTGGCCGGCACCTCAGACACTTCCGGTACAACATACAGGGGACAGGATGGGACGAAACCGCCAATTGCGATGTGGCTTGCTCGTATTGAACCAGGTTGTGAGAATATGATACATCGATTATTATCTTTTCTCAACGGTCATCTTGCGTCATGAATATGGTCAGCAATTTGTCACGGTAGTTCACAGTTCCGGGAGACGCTTTTTGCAAGTCAATGCGATTGCGCTATCGTATTGAGTCTCAGTGTCGATGGTCACAAAAGCCATTCCTCCATGAAGTAGATATAAACAAAAACAAATGAAAACCGTAAACCTCATAAAATACAAGAACAGGCCAGCCTAGTCCTTCGCCCTCCATCGACCAGCTTAAGCAGCTCCAGCAGCATCAGCCTTCTGGATCAGGAACTCAGGAGCAGCGCCGGAAGCAGCGCTCTGGTAGGCCAAGTGAGGAGCAGCGACGATGAGCGAACCGGTGCAGACAAGATCGCCGGCGTTGCAGAAGACTTTGGTGCGGTCCTCGGGGTAGCTGGGGATCTTTCCGCGGTTCTGGAGATTCTTGGTATATCCAAAGAGAACAGTTCCAGCAATCTTCTCACGAATACCGGCATCGACGTCAGTGACACTGGCAGCGGCGAGAGCAGCACCCTGGCTGTAACCTCCAGCGATGAGAACAGCATCAGGACACTTCTGGTTAGCGTCGTTGAAGTGGCCCAGCATCTCACGGATAGCTGCGCTAGAAGTTCCACGAGGAAGCGCGTTGTCGCCGATGGTAGCACGGTAAGCACCGCCGACGCCTTGGATCCAGACACCGTTCTTGCCGTACTTGGCCTCGAGCTTTGAAGCAACGCGGGGACCGAGAGTTCCCTTAATAAAAGAGTTAGTTATGATCTGTCACCTGGGGGGAGTTGGTGGGGGGTACTAACAAGGTTGCCGGATTCAGTGGAGCCGCGAGCGTAGATGAAGATGACGCCAGGGCATGAACCGCTGTTGCCGTTGGCAAGATCGTTGCGGGTGATGCTGCCGCCTAACTGGCGAGCCTCGAGAGCAGCGGCATCCTGACCAGCGGGAAGAGCAGAGGCGGTGGCGGCAAGAAGAGTAGAGATGATGGAGAACTTCATTTTGGCGGTTGAGGCGAAGAAGAATCGAAGACAGATGAGTTGGATTTGAAAGAAAGGCTGTTGAGTGAGTGAGTGACTGAGAGGCCTGATTCCATTGTATCAACATCGAGGCCATCTCAGGTATTTATCTTGAATGTCCAACCAAACATCCATCTTCCGTGCTTTCGCAAGTCTAACGCTTTTGGAATAACTTGGAGTACCGACGATGGATCACTTTTCGGTACCAAGAAGCAAAGATCAAAGCAACCTCTCTATCTCCCAGAAACAAACTAAGAGCACAAACCCGTTCGTTCCCAAACCTATCACCATGCATCCCACCAATCTCAAGTCCCGAGTCATGCAAGAAGCCCTTGTCTGCTGCCGCCAAAACCAGTAATCAGTCTCTTCGCAAGCCCTCATCAAAACGGGAAATGAGCCCCGTTGCGCCAAGTCAAAACCAACTCCACTGATCATCGAAACAGAGCATTATGGCAGTGTGAAACGGCGCCCTATGACCACGTTGTTGGGAACCTAAGCTTACAATATCCACTGGTGTGCGCCGCTTTGACAGTTGCTTTTTAGACAGGGACCTGAAACTACGGAATTGGTGGCCTCAGGAGAGTGATGGTGGCAGTGCGCATTTATTCCCGGTTTCAAACTAAAACCCGCTAACGTAGTCAGCCCATACCGATTCCAGTTTGATGGAGTCTTGGAATGTAAAATGACCTCGGTTCGGTAAGTCCCATGCACGCTATTTGAACAAGTGCAAGGTTGTACTGGTCAGATTACGGGTATTTCAGCGCTAGAGCATTAAAAACATGACAGGAATTTGAGTTTTCGATAGATTGCGATTATCGACAAGGTCATGGTGACTTTGCCTTCTAGTTTCAGTCTAACAGGTTTTAGCGTTCTCGTATTGTAGTTGAAACTGGCTTGTTTGATCCCTTGGGCTTGGACAGGTGAGGCTTCATGACTCGGTATGAACTGATGATCGTCTTGCTCGGACACTACAAGGTGTCAAGAACGCTCGAGCTTGTTGTCGTTCCGATAGCGGAATATGTCTAAAGTTATGTCTAATTTTGTTTTGGGAGAACGGCGCCGGAAGAGATGGTGCAGTTGGGACAACCTCTTGGATCGACATGTAACGTCAACAGACTACAGCATTTTCAGGTTGATGATCATTCCGGTTTCCGAACATCGCCAAGGATTTATCATCGCGAGAAACACCGTATTTGCTCTAGACTGATTAGACTGACTTGTCTCACCACCATCTTGATCTCCAAGCCGGAGACAGTACCGAGGCTCACCAACATCAACGCCAGTTTGAGGGGAATTAATATGGAATCTTACGTAGTAGAACCAGCTTCAAGTTAACAACCTCTCGTTCCGAGCCGAGGTTCATGAATAGATTAATCCAACACCATCTTCAGTCTCCAACTCACCAACAATTCAGCCTTACCGAGGCCTATCCTCAGATAAATGAAGACAGCTCCGTCTCATCACCATCTTGATCAGCGGCGGTAACATTAGTTATACTGGGTCTTAATTCGGGATCACTAGCTCCGTTGTCACTAAAGTTAGTGTCAGCTCCCACCTGACTGGTACCGAGGTCTATCACCTTTGAGGTAAGGTGATCCCAGCCTTCAGGTTCCAAGTGCCTTGCGTAGGATCATAATGGCGTGAACCCCGCAAACTGAATCCAAGGGGACCAATTAGGCGGTCTCACTTAGCTCAGCCATCATATCTCAATTCGCGACATTTGCCATTCGCAGTTTAGTGAATTACATGCTTAATTCGTTGTCTAATTCTAAATTCTACAAGTTCATGGACAATTTCTTGATATAGACTATTTTCTGTTCAAACGATACAGCCGAACGAGTTTCGAATACAGTCGCAAACCTCAACCCTCGGAAAGAAACCAGTGTCATCCAGCACCTCCTCAAAATCAATCCCAATTCGGCCACTGGGACATAAGACCCTGTAAGCTTGGAGGCAGCCACGATGAAAGTTCAATGTTGTGAGCTTCACAAGCCGAGGTATACTTGCTTTTCCAATCATTCCCATCATCTGGCCATTGTTTGTCAAACTCCATGATAACTACCTTTTTCAGGTGAGGAAATGTCTGGGCTGAGATGTTGATTGACTCCACAACCTCGCCATGGACCAGCGGATATGCGCTCCCCATGAGACCGAATTCCTTAATAGGTTTCGGGAGCAAGTGACAAATCCGTGGTGCAGGCTGACGGCCCTCCTTCCATCGGCGGTGCAGTATGTCGCTGTCGATGTACAGTGTCTCAAGGACTTCCATGCCTGAGAGATCTTGGATTACTGGTTCACCATCGACGCCATGACCAGGAAGCTTGAGTGCGACGTGTTTGAGCGTATCGCTTCTCAGCATCAGGATATCCTCAACCTTGTACGTTGGACCTATTCGTCGACCTCTGTTTCGCCATAAATCTGGTGTACTGATCCGAAAAGTTTGTAGTTTCGGGAATTTATGCATGATGGCCTTCATCTCATCGATGGGAATTGGGGATGATCTCAGTGTAATTTCGTTGACATTGTCGTGATAAAAGCCTGCCTTTGGCGTGCTGAAGTTGGACAGTTGGATTCTTTCCAGTAGAGGTGCTGCGCGCAGTAGGCCAGCCACGCCGTCCACGCCTTCAAGGTAGTTGAAGTTAAGCCCCCTTAAAAAGGTTATATTTAGTTCCTTCAAATTCAGAAGGCATGCATTTTTGGTCGACGAGAATTGCCGGCCAGACTCGAAATACACCTCAAGTTTGGTGAGCATTGGTGTTAAAGAGAGAAGAACGGGCATGAACAAATCCAAGGCCTCGAAGAGTAACTGCCGCATTGCTCTGGAATATTCTGTTCTATTAACGAATTGGCTAAGATATCGAACACGCAGAGACGCCATTACGTCCTCGTTCACATAGAGCTCCTTGACAAGTTTACCAAGAGCTGGAGTTTCGTCAATGGTGTTGATGAAACCAAGGAAGTCGTGTCCCATCGGTCGATGATACAAGTGCGGTTGGGAGATACGCCTAAACTTCTGGCATGTCAGAGATAAGGCCAACAAACAATTTCTGTCATGAGCCGGGTTCGGCCATTTGGAGCGAAGGAAGTATCGAGGAGAGGGGTCTTCGCTGCAGCAGGGACAGAGCTGCTGGCATATTCTGTCGATAGTCTCCTCAGGAAAAGAGAGAAGATGCGTGGAAAATGGGGTCGTCATGGTTGTTTGGTGAGATGAGGAGGAGAGAAATTTATGGGAACAGATACAGACAGACTCTTTTATAATAAATGGCAAACAATGAAACTTTTAATAAATAAGTTAGAATGAATAGGCTTTTGGTGTTGATTGGGCATTTCTTCGTATTTACTATCTGTCAAAGGTTTAAGTCAACTAAGCTTCAGTATGCTATCGTGATACGTAAATCCTATTCGATATATTTTTAATATCACAGCTGGTTTTTGACTTTCGATCCGCGGGTGCTGTGGCAAACCTCATGAGATGCTCCGTCAATCGTATTTTCATTCAACACACCTGTTCGCAACCCAAAGCTTAACTTTAGAGGCGCGTCAATCACATCCATAACCACGTAGTCCATGATCTAATCTAGATGATGCATTATCCTTAAAAAGATAAATGTCTGTATCTATTTAGTGTTGCTCTGGAAATATATATAGTCTTTGTCTGTTTATAGTGCTTTTAACATCTCCCAACATAGGGTAAGTCAACAGTGTCAATGCACTACGTCATCACTCTGTGAAGCTGTGAGGCACAGCAAGCCCACCAATCTTAACTATCAGTCAGCCGAAAAGTCTCCGGATCAATGACCTCTCTACCATCTCATACTTTTCTATTTCGAGATCCGGGTCATCTAAAACTCCGATCGCCCGAGCCTCCCATTTTCAAACCAAAATCTCACTGCATAACCAGCCTCGCTCTCCTAACTAAGAGCGGGAATTTGGGGGCCGTCAATTTAAACCAGGGACAGTGACAAAATCCTCCTCACCTCTCCTCCATTGCTAGTCAAATACTGCCTTTTTATTTCTGTCATACGGGATGTAGTGAAACTCCGAATGACCCCATCACATTAACCGAAGCACTCTTACTGGCCTCCTCCCCTCGTCGCTGATCCTTCGGCGCAGCCACGACGGTCTTGGGTAGGATGTTCTCTGCAAGAAGTAAAAAAAGAAATCGCATGACGAAATACCAATGATACCTTATCGAAACCTGGAAGAAGGACATTTCTTCAGATTACAAATGCATTCTCTCTCTAAGCCTACTTTGAATAACTGATCCTCCGGAGAATTCTCATGGTCTCCATAAGGCTGGTCCCAAAAGCTCGTAACCGAGCTGTCGCGTGTTTTGTCTGACTAGTGATCCACGCGTTTGATTGGCAGGGCTGATCTGTCTGCCTTGGTTACCCAAATTTCTCCGCATCAGCCCCCTTCGCTGGGTGAGCCATTCACCATGGGCTGCTTTAGTCGCTTTTCGGGATGGAAGCTCACAGCCGTGTACCTCACCATTCTAGTGAGTACGCTCACGACGCTCCTCTTCGTCACGCTTTTCGTGTCGCTTTTTGGGCTGAAGAAAGACGATGGAGAAGATGCGGTTACCAGTGGGAGGGATGCGGGTGATGCGCTGGGCCAGAGTGTTTTGTACAAGGGGAATTGCGATACAACTGCGAAAGCGAACTTGTGGATTCATTTGCTCATTAATATTGTGAGTACGGGCATTTTGGCGTCGTCAAACTTCTTCATGCAAGGTCTTGTGGCGCCAACGAGAGCTGAAGTCGACGCTGCGCATCGCTCGGGTCATTGGCTAGAGATTGGCGTTCAATCACTGAAGAACTTTCGATTTCTTGGCTGGCGAAAAATTCTCTTCTGGTCGCTATTTTCTATGAGCTCTGTCCCGCTTCATCTCGTCTTCAACGGTTGCGTACTCGAGAGTAAAGGCACCAATGGCTTTGCAGTCATGATCGGCTCTCCGGAACTCACTCAAGGAGGCTGGAAGGGACTTCCCTCAATCACAGCAGCCTACTACGATAGACTGAACTACAGCGATCGATCACAGGGCGACGGTAGCCCTGAGTCACTGGAGAAGCTAAAGCCCATCAATGACTCTTTCGTGGTTAACATGACGAGTGGAAATTGGGTTGAGATGGAGCTGTCCGAGTGTATCCGTCGATACAACAACCCCGAGCAAGCCTTGACACATTGGCGACATTTGATGATGATAATATACGACTTTGACGACATATACCGAAATGAAACAGTTGGGTGGAAACGAGCTGATGTGCTGATGAACACGACAAACACGACCGATCTCAACGTCATGAATCCTCTATGGTCAGTGGACGCATTTACACGCACCGGAAGGACATCTGAGGCGAGCGGTAGTACGAACCTGTACATGTCAAACCCTGAGCCCAGTTATCTGGTGTCTACTCCACCAGATGAATACGGCAACACTGATCCAACCGCGCGCGCTTACCTGAACGTCTACGGAACGTGGGATATGCAAGGGACGCGCAATATCTTTGACCCTCAATCCGGTGCCATCATCACAGATCCAAGAGTTTTCAAGACCAAGTATCGCGTTATGCAGGTTGATCGGTGTTACTCGGAAAAGTACGAGGCGCCCTGTCGATTGAGCATAGCGAACAGTCTCTTGCTCATTGTTTGCATCATGTGTCTCTTCAAGACCGTTCTATGCCTTTTGGTTTTGAAACTTCGTGTTTGGGGGAACGAGAATCCGGTCATGACGCCGGGAGATGCAATTGCGTCGTTTATTTCGAGACCGGATGAGGAGACGAGGGGGATGTGTACGTTAACTATGGAGGATTTGAGAAAGACGACAAAACCGACACCGACGAGGTTGGGGGAGATGAATCAGAATTATAAGTGGTTGCAAGGACCGAGGCAGTGGCAGAATAACTCACCGCGAAGGTTTGGGAAAGCTGTTCCTCGAAACATCTGGGTGCTGTCATCTCTGCTCATCGGATGTTCTCTCATCGTGGCTTCAGTCATGCTAAGCATCGCCATTCAGGGTCAATCTCTGTAAGTCAACCTCCTGTATCAGTACATATGACAGACCTAACCCCATCGCAGGAGCAATTCTAAATTCATGCACGCGCCGCAGAACGAAGACGTGAGGGACGATCAACTCGATAGTCTTCCTCTCATCTCACTCACCATGGTCGCCAACACGCCGCAGCTTATCCTCTCCATCTGCTATCTCGCGTACAACGGCCTCTTCACCCGCATGCTAGCTGAGTTTGAGTGGTCAAAGTACAGTGTTGCGTTTCGTTCTCTGCGCGTCACTGAACCGCGCGGCTCGCAGAACGCGACGTATCGTCTTCAGCTTCCTTATCGGTTTTCTATCCCTTTGATCATCATTAGTATTGCGCTCCACTGGGTCTACTCCAACTGCATTTACGTCAGCAATTACGAAGGTAAGCATCGGTTCCTAAAATAGTTAGCTGTCCAGATTAGAGTGCTGACACACCATAGCGTACGCCCCAGGATATCCGTATAACAGAACCGTCACAGTCGGCCTCCAGTTCTCATCCAAGGCTATCTTGGTCGGTCTCCTGGTATCGATCGGTGTCGCCATCACGCCAATCTTCCTCGCATTTGTAAAACTACCAGGCGTGATGGTTATCGCAGGCGCAAACTCGGCAGTTATATCAGCAGCTTGCCACTACCCCTCTATAAAACTCAAATCCCTTAGCCGTGCAACGTCAAAGATGAGCATGAGGAGCAATGAGTACGACAGTATGAGCGCTCGACTGATAGGCGATGAAGAAGTAGAAGAACTCAGGGATGTGTCGAGGCGAAAGATCAAATGGGGGAGGATGTCGATGGGCAAGAGTGATGAGAGCTCAGTCGGACATCTCGGCTTCGGTACGGAGGAGCTTGATATCGAGAAGCCAGTAGAAGGAGAGTATTACAGTGGCGTGAGAGACGTCTATGACGAAGGATTGAAGAGAATGCGGGTGTTGTAATGATAACAGAAGTTCTGGACGGAATCCTTCTGATCGATTGTACTACTACGTTGCACGCTGGATAAAATCGGTGGCAAATGGCCTATTAGATAGATTCTCGTACATAAAATATTCATTTCCACGAACATCACTGGCTGCTTTGCCTCCATGTCCCCAGAAATTGGTGGCTGCATTCCTCATGACAGATTTGGAAGCATTGAAGGTTATAACACGACGAATTGATGAAATGACCTTCCCCACGAACGTTAACCTAAGGCTATTCTTATCGTGGCATATGGTCGTGATGGATAAGGGGACCGGCAAACCGGCATCGGCGTCTAATAAGTCGCCCGCATCCAAAACAGAAGTTCCTCAGCTTCAATGGCGCACTAGAACACGTTGGTGTTGTATCGAGCGGCCGATCTAGCAACGGGACGCCGGTAGCCGTATTTCCATATCTGTGCCACCTCTTGAGCGCGAGTGGCTTATCTCTCGCCTCTTTCGTATAGACCGTTACTAACGGCTATTCCTGTGCAAGTCCCGCGTCAGCACGCGACAAACCTACGTATAATCTCACGCTTTTTCATGATGTAACAACACATCAATTGCGAAATTACAAGATTAAGCATATGAAACCCCCCCAGAATTGCTAATATCGACGATTAATACCATCGGCACTTGAACGAGTCTCCCGGCTAACTCGGCGATAGATGGCTTGATAGACCAGGGTCTGAAAATGGGACTGACTGCCCAATCCAGCGCGACCTCGGCTGATCTAGCCGGTCTTGGCAGGTCACCTCGCACCAATGCCGATTTTACCAGGACCTTTTGTTGCTAACTCGCACCCAAAGACGCGTGATCTTGCGGGGAAGGGGGGGCGAGCTGGTTAATAGGGGACATGTCACTGGCTTGCAATTCTTAGTTGGACTCCTGTATCATATCGAATGGGGCGAGTAGAAGTGTCGCATGTCTGGCAGTCGATATCAGATACGAAATGAGTCCGGGTTGTGGCCAAATGAGCCGCAAATAACTTCGGGAACAAGAGAGGAACTTTTGGCAGGTTGGGTCCTTTTGAAAAAGTTCCTTTGCCATTGTGTTGGGTATTGCCGTCCTATCCAGTATGATAGCGTGCCGAAAACCCGGAATGCCTTTGATGGTCTAGCACGACTTAATGTTGTAGTATTGGCGATGATCATCTTGGTGTTTTAGATGATGGAGTACAAAACATGTTGCATCGCCCTGTCAAAAGTTAGGTTTCATCGACATCCTTTCTTCTCCATGTTTATGTTTTAATTCCTTTGTTAAGCTAAAATGAGTATCTCTGAGAAGGAGACCAAGCCGGAGAGCCCTTCTTCCAAGGCGGATATCTATCCTGCTGATGAGAAGAGGGGTCTTCCTCAGGATGACAAGAATCTCCATGATATCGAGATCATGTCGTCTGATAAGGTTAAGCAGCCTCTTGAGACTGCTGAAGATATCGTCACACATGTTATTCAGGTCGATGATGACCCTACCATGAACCCATGGACGATTCGCATGTTTGTCGTTGGTTAGTTGACTACCTACTCTTGAGGTGTAATATGCTGATGGGTGATAGGCATTGGACTGTCTGCCTTTGGTGGTGTCCTCCAAGAAATCATGTACTTCAAGCCTCAGGTCGTCTACGTCTCCGTCATGTTCTTGACCGTCCTCGCTGAAACGCTCGGTACCGGTCTCGCGCACATCATCCCACGCTGGGGTCGCATCGGTCGTCTTCTCAACCCCGGTCCCTGGAACAGAAAGGAACATACCGCCGCTGTCCTCATGGCATCAGCTGCTTCAGTCTCAGCCCTGTCCACCGAAGCTTTGACTGTCCAGAAGCTCTGGTATGGTGGATACCCCGACCAAGCAGCCGGTATCTTCATCACCCTGTCGTCTCAGCTTATCGGATATGGTGTCGCTGGTATGATGAGGAGTGTTTTGCTGTACCCCACCAAGATGCTGTACCCTGCCAACCTTCCCATCACGACTGTCATGGAGACTCTGCATAAGCCCAAGTCAGAGACCAGGAAGAGATTCCAAGTCTTCTGGATCGTCTTTGTTGCCATCTTCTGCTGGGAGTGGTTCCCTGAGGTAAGTGCACCGACGCAAGCTCACCAAGTCAAGCTGACAATAGTAGTACATCTTCCCTCTCCTCTCCGCTGTTTCTGTCTTCTGCCTCGCCGACCGCCACAACCCCGTCTTCACAAACCTCTTCGGCGGCTCTCAGGGTAACGAGGGAATGGGCTTCCTGAGCATCTGCTTCGATTGGAACTACATCGCTGGCTTCGGCTCACCTCTCTGGATGCCCCTTCAGACACTCTTCAACAGTTATCTCGGTTACGTCGGTGGCATCGCTCTGTCTATGGGACTCTACTACGGAAACTACTGGCGCGCAAAGGACTTCCCCTTCATGGCCCAGCTCCTCTACGATGGGGCTTCCAACACTACCACTCATATCCCTTATAACGAGACTGCCATCATGAACCCCGACTTCACCGTCAACAACGATCTCGTCGACCAGCAGGGTCTCCCTTACTTGACAGCTACCTACATCAACTATCTCATCACCTCCAATGCTGGTCTCACCGCCACAATCGTGCACATGCTCCTCTGGAACTATGCCGAAGTCAGCCTGGGATGGAACTGGATTACAGTCGCCAACATGAAGAAGCTTCTTCGTCCTGAGACATACAAGTTCTGGCAGCATGTCGGTACCCGCACCGAGGAAGAGAAGCAAAAGCTCCGCGACGACCCCACTATCGATCCTCATTACAAGCTCATGCTCGACTACGATGAGGTTCCCAACAGTTGGTATTTTGTCATCCTTCTTGCTAGCATCATCATCGGGTTGGCTTGCTTGTATGCCATGAAGTCGACTCTCCCGTGGTGGGGTTTTATCTTGGCTATCATCTTCCTCGTAGTGTTCTTGGTTTTCTTCGGTGCTCAGTATGCCATCACTGGTTTCGGTTTCAATCTTCAGCCTATCTTCCAGATGTTGGCTGGCTACATGTTCCCTGGTCGCCCACTTGGTAAGTAACCTCCACCATTTGCATTGTCTAAGATACTGACCGTCTCAGCCAACATGTACTTCACTTCATACACCTACAACGCTCTCAGCCAGGGTTTCCTCCTCCTCCGTGACTTGAAGCTTGCTCAACAAAACAAGCTCTCTCCCAAGGCCACTTTCACTACTCAGGTCATCGGCTGTGTCCTTGGTGCTCTTCTCAACTATGTCATGATGATCAGGTAAGAGTATATGAACCACGAATCTTGACACTTGAAGCTAACTCTGTGTAGCATCGTTGACAACCAAGCCACCATCCTCAAGTCAGCCGAAGGTACCAACGTCTGGAGTGGTGCGCAGGTACAGCAGTTCAACACCCTGGCCATTGCCTGGTCCATCGCCCCCAAGATGTTCTCCATCGGCGCTCGCTACCAATGGGTCACCATCGCTTACCTCATCGGCTTCGCCGCTCCTCTCCCCTTCTACTTCGCCCACAAGTTCTTCCCTCACATCCGAATCTTCTCATACCTCAACATCCCCATCATCCTCTGGTACCTCGGTTACCTCTTCGTCGGACTCAACGCCTCAGTAACCAGCTACTTCATCCTCGGTGCCTTTGGTCAGTTCTACCTCCGAAGATACCGCCCTGAGTGGTTCGTGAAGTGGAACTACCTCATCTCTGCCGCTCTCGATGGTGGTACTCAGGTCATGGTATTCATCGCGACTTTTGCTGTCTTTGGTGGCTCTGGAAAGTCGGTTCCTTTCCCAGCATGGGCAGGAAACAAGGTGGACAACTTTGACTACTGTGCTTTCAATGCGAACAGTTAGATGAGGAGGGTGCGGGAATGGCAATGGACATGCCATATGATTGCAGTACTATGTTGAAAGCATTTAAAAGCATATTAGTGAATGAATGACTTCATTGTTGAAACCTTTTACCTTATTACAGTCTGTTCACTGTCGTAGTCCGCTCCTGAGCTTGGAATGTGCTTGAACGATGTTAGTATCGTGTAACAGTGAGCCGCAGTGAAGGACTGAATCACCGCACAGAAAAGAACTGAGCTTGTACCGCGCACCTAATTTCCAACATCCTACATTTCTGTTACACGTGACCTACCTTTCTTTCGTAACTACGCCCAGGGATCACGCCGGAAGAAAGAAGGAAGATTAAAGACCTGACACAAACATAACAGAGGTATAGACTTGAGATTGGTTAGAAAGACGATGTGATAGAAATGTCGGTCTGCATTGTTGTATAGCTACTGATGTAACCTCTTCCCAGTCTCACAGACCACGAATCATTGCTTACCATCCTTCGTCTGTCAACCTCTATGTACTGCTTCATAAACCTCAAGCATAGCCCATCTGTCACTAAATCCGATATCTATCTCACTCTTCATCGGGCTTAGAACTCTCCTCATTAGACTACAAGTAATTCTCGCACAGACTGAGGCTCCTCTCCTCCAGACCCAGGTTCCTGACCAGTATCCTTTGCAGTATGGCAGACCGAGTTTGCCATATCCTTTCAGTCTGCAATCTCGCCACCGCGCATTCGCTAATAACTCTTAAGAAACAGGACTAGCTGTTCTGCTGGTCCATCCATGTTGGGGGTCTCCAAAGCGTTTTTAACATCTACTTCAAGCGCCTCTACTTCTATCTCTTGCTGTTTGGGTAGGATTGACTTGGGACCGAGGTCGAGTCCTGACAAGCCAGAAGCGTCAAAGCGCGTCTTTCTTGGGAATTGTGCCCATTAACATTCCGGCCCACCCCCATCCCACCATAACAACTACTTCTGTGCCTCAAAGGAGATGAGAAGTTTTAGGGCCATTATCATAAGGGATGAAGATCTTTAGGTAAGTTATCCTAAAGTATGGAAATATTCAGGCAAACTTAGTGTATTTTAGTAAATCTTTAGACCAACAACATCCATCCGTTGTTGATCAAATGGCTCAGTCTATGAGAATGCTGATTCCTCGACTACCCAGCTACAAGATCCCCCAAGCAGTTATTCTTGTCACTCGGATTCCTGTATCGAACTCGGGAAAACTTGACAGGAAAGCTTTGCGTTCTTTGGTAACAGGAATGTCGGCAGGAGAGCTGCGCCAACTGTTGCGTCCGTCGGAAGGCAGTGTTTCTCAGAAAAAGAGAAATTTGGAAACTGAGGCTGAACGTACAATGGCACTTCTCTGGTCGCAAGTCCTTGCCATTGACCAGTCTCATGCTTTTCAGATTGATGATGATTCCTTCCAGCTGGGTGGCTATTCCATTACTCTCATGCGCCTCATCTCGGCCGGCATGAGTCATGGTATGTTGATCAGCTACCGCGGTGCCTTTTCAACTTCATCGCTGGGCGCCATGTATCGATTGGCCACAGTCAGAAACGGGGTAGATCATGTTCTGCCTCGTTCGATCCAATCATTTGCTATGGCCCCTTCTGATGTAGACCGTCTTATTCAAGAAGCGTCTCGTGCTTGTCAAGTCGATTTCCAAGATATTGTTGATCTATATCCCTGAACACCGTTCCAAGAGTCGATGATGACTCTCTCGCTATCGAAACCGGGCCTATATACAGCGCAGTTTGTCTGGTCTCTTCCAGACACGATTGATCTGGCGCGTATAAGTTCTGCGTGGGAGACTCTGGTTGAATGTAGGGCGATACTTCGAACATGGCTCATCTATTCCTCGACATACTGGCAGGTTGTTACAAACACAGGGATTGACTTCACTGTTATGGACACGAGTATCGACTCCAATTTGAAGAACGGTAAAGCAAGGCCCATTCGTTTAGGAGTACCGCTCAACAGGCTGGCCATTATCCAAGACCAGTCCTATAGGACGCAGTATCTCGCTTGGGCAGCTCATCACAGCACATACGACGGGCACTCTTGAGCTTGCATGCAGGATTGGCTGAGTGACTTGTACACTAAGGGTCCGAGAAAACTTCCACTTGTTCCGTTCAATGTCTTTGTTGACCATATCGTCAGCAATCCACTTCCTGAGACTGGCCTGAGCTTTTGGAAAGACATGATGTCTGGGGCGCGTTTGCCATCTTTTCCGAAGTTACCCTTGAACAACGATCTCCAGTCAACGAATTCTGTCGTAACGCAGAGCGTATCACTTCCCGGGCAGACTACTTCAGACGTCACAGTAGCATCTGCTATTCAAGCTGCATGGGCTATTTTGCTTGGACACTACGAAAACTTAGACGACGTTCTTTTTGCCGCAAGCTTGAGTGGTCGAAATGTAGCGGTTGATGGAATCGAGAATATTGCTGGCCCAACGAGCTGCACAGTGCCACTTCGAGTCAAAATAGACCAGGGCCAAGACGTCAACTCGTGGCTTAGAAGTGTTCAGAAAAGCTACGTCGACGCGGCGACCTATGGAAAAATCGGAATGAACAAACATTAGCCTGGTGAACAAGGATGCAGAGGTGGCAAGACACATTCGAAGCTTGCTCATCGTTCAAGCCTCAAGTTCCAAGGCTGTATCAGGGCTCGAAAGGATCGGATGCAAGAAGATTGAAAGAAATGCCAGGGATTTCCTCTCATACGCGTTCGTTGTGGAGTGCGCGCCGATTATGGAAAGTGATGAAATGGAGGTCATGGTAAGTTATGATGCTAACGTACTTGACGGACCAAGCGTACATCGCCTAGTGTGGCAGTTGGAGTTCACTCTGCAACAGCTCTTGAGTGACAATTACAAGACAATCGGGGACTTGTGCCTTGCAAGCCCATCCGACATGGAAACCATCTCAACCTGGAACAAAGCGCTCCCAATGACAGTCGACGCAACTGTACACGCTTTATTTGATCAACGACTGAGTCAAAAGCACAGCGCCACCGCCATTTCCTCATGGGATGGCGGGATGACATACGTTGAGCTAGACAAGTATTCCTCTTTACTGGCGGCACATCTCATGGCGTCGGGCATTAAGCCTGGCCAGTATGTTCCTCTCTGTTTCGAAAAGACTATGTGGATAGTGGTTTCAATGTTGGCTGTGCTTAAGGCTGGAGGTGCTTGCGTTTGCCTGGATCCCAATCACCCTTCTCGTCACCACCAAGTCATTCTTAACCGTGTCTCAGCTGAGGTTGTCGTCACTAGTCCGGCCAACGAGTCAAAGTTCCCAGATCACCGCGTTCTGTCTGTTAATGCTGTCCTAATGACAAAGATCACCGGCGATCCCTATATCGCACCATTGGTTACTTCTGATCAACCAGCCTTTGTTGTCTTCACTAGCAGGACAACCGGTGAGCCAAAGGGCATCGTTCTCGAGCACAGAGCCTTATGTACCAGTATCCTAGCCCATGGTCAATTTATTGAGTTTGGGCCCGAGTCACGAGTTCTGCAATTTACCTCGTATAAATTTGACGTCAGCATCGCCGAGGCACTCACCACGCTGCTATTCGCAGGATTTATCTGCCTTCCTTGACACCACGCGCGGCTGACCAATCTCTCTGGAGCAATCAGAACGTTACGAGCTAATAAAGCGTACCTGACGTCCTCTGTTGTTGCGTTATTGGACCCAGACTCTGTGAATGGCTCTTTCAAGGTTCTGTCGGTTGGAGGTGAGCAAGTAGGGCAGGACGTATTGGCAAGATGGGGAGACCGAACTACGCTGCTCAATATGTATGGACCTGCAGAGACAACCATATGGTGCGGTGGCAAGCACAGTGTCAAGCCTGGTGACGACGCTGCAAATATCGGCTACGGAGTTGGAGCTCGTATGTGGTTGACTGATGTTAACGACGTCCAAAAACCAGCTCCCATTGGTGCCGTGGGAGAGATCGTCATCGAGGGCCCTTTGCTAGCCCTAGGCTATACCAACGGCAACAACACTGCCTTTGTCGAATCTCCCGACTGGGCCAAGGCATTCGGTATCGTTGTTGGCTTCGATCGAGTGACGGGCAGGGTTTATCGCAGTGGTGACTTGGGGCGGTATCAGTCAGACGGAAGCATTGTCATATGTGGCGGTAGGGATACACAGGTCAAGATACGCGGACAACGAGTCGAAGTTTCGCAGATTGAGGACCAGCTGCAACGTCTAGCCCCTAACTTCAAATGTGTTGTTGGTGTGCTCAGAATGGAGACACCCACATTGGTGGCCTTTATTGGACTCGAGAGACCTCAGGACCAGCTCCTGACAGGCATCATTGACCTGGTGGTGTCTGGTAGCGATCTGTCGGTAGAGGTGAGGGACCTCATCACCGGCCTCGAGTCGCAACTGACCAATGTCCTCCCACCATATTCCCTACCCGCGCACTATCTGGTGCTCAGAAAGATTCCACTCATGACATCTGGAAAGACAGATCGCAAGAAACTACAACCCATTGCGTCTGAGCACCTTGAGCACTCTGTCAACGAATCAAAATCCCAAATGCTACAACAAGTAAGGAAAATACCCACGACCGAGATTGAATGGAATTTATTTGGACTGTGGGCTCAAGTCTTGGGTGTCAACAATCTTGCGTCTCTGGGCACTGATGACAACTTGTTGCGATGCGGTGGTGATTCACTCAAAGCTACGCAATTAGCCTCTTTGGCGAGCCAGCGAGGAATCACCTTGCAGGTCTCTGACTTGTTCAAACACCCCGTTCTGGCTGATCTGGCTCAAGATCTGGTACTTCAGGTACCAAAAGTGATAGAGAGACAGTCTCGAACCCTACTCCCTGCTGCCAGAAGACACGGAAGAGCAGACAAAGGCCCAAGCAGCAATGGAGTGCGATGTTTCTCCCAACCTCATTGGTGATATATATCCTTGTACTCCCCTTGAAGATGGATTGTTTGCGTTGTCGTAGAAGCAACCCGGTGCCTGTGTTGCTCAGTTCAAGTTCTCTGTCTCGAGCAGAATTAACATTCGGCGTCTTCGCCAGGCTTGGGAGACTGTTTGTGACCAAGCATCCATCCTAAGATCTCGTCTAGTCTCAACACCCTCGGGCATTGTGCAAGTTGTCCTCCCTGAAGACTTTTGGTGGTATGAGTAACATGATATCGATAGCTCAGCCAACTTGGAAAAGGACAAGGCTGCCATTGGTGGCCTGGGTCAATCTCTGCAACGTTTCCGTCTTATTCAAGACGTCGTAACTGGTCAGAAGAACTTGGTGTGGACTCTTCATCATGCGGCTTATGATGGATGGTCTATCCAGCGCATCTTAGAGCGTGTTCGGTTAGTATACCAGGATCAACCGGTCCCAAGTCCCTGCGTGCCTTTCAACGCCTTCATCAGGTACATGAGCGGTGTTGTATTGAACCATGAATCAAAAGAGTTCTGGCAGTCATACCTGAGTGACATAACACCTCCGACTTTCCCAGCTCTACCGTCACCAGCATATCAAACCTTGGCTGACACCGTTATTGAGTCAAAAATGTCAAAACTTGAACTTCCGCACTCATTTACTCTGACAACCGTACTGCGAGCGGCCTGGGCGATTGTGGTGGGCACTTACCAAAGATCGGATGACGTGGTATTTTTGACAACCGTATTTGGACGCAATGCTCCTCTACCAGGCATTGTCACAATTATGGGACCGACAATTGCAATAATCCCGATTCGCGTCAAGCTCGGCGACCCCAATACTACGGTCGACACGCTACTCGGGGCGATCGATACAGGGAGTGCCACTGAAACCATGGGTTTCGAGCAGCTCGGACTTCAATCCATTCGCAATATCAGCACCGACTGTAAGGCAGCCTGCATGGCTCAGAACCTATTGGTGATCCAGACGGGCCATGAGGACGATGCCAATGCTGCTTTTGACGGGTTCGAGAAGCTGCCAGACGAGGCAAAGGGCTTTTCCACTATGCCGTTCACCATCGAGTGTACGGCAACATCTGGAGGAGGTCTTTCGATCGAAGCATCACTTGATTACAAAGTCATTGATCCAGCTCAGGCGAACAGAATAATCAAGACTTTCGAACATGTCACGAGTCAGATGTGTGCGACACATCTGAAGCTTAGCCAGGTTGACTTGATCAGTCATGCAGATCATGACCTCATCAGTAACTGGAACTCGACCGTGCCTTGCGCAAAGGAAGAATGTATTCATCACCAGCTTGACCTTTTAGCGATATAGAGTTTTGACGCTGAGGCTGTCTGCGCATGGGATGGAAACTTTACACTCAAGGAACTCATTTTCCTCATTAACCGTTACGCTGCCGATCTCCAATCCCTAGGCATACAACCTGGTAACTTTGCACCATTTCGCTTTGACAAGTCAAAGTGGGAGGTTGTTACCATGCTCGCTATCATGAAGGTTGGTGCCGCTTCCGTTACTATTGACCATAAGCATCCTACTGGGCGCCGAGATGGTATACTGCTAGCAGTATCTGCATCTGTTGTGGTTACGACCTCAGTTCATACTCATCTCCTTGATAACAATGCGTCCTATGGTCTCAAAACTCTCGTTTTGGATGAGGAAACCATGAGCGACGTCCCCGATTCCCCTCAGTTTGCAGAGATCCAAAGTACACCCAGCGACGCCGCTTTTGTGGTGTACACGAGTGGTAGCACTGGCGCTCCGAAAGCAGTAGTTATCGAACACTGAGGAATCTGCACAGGAGCATTCCACCTTGCCAATATTCTTCATTTAGGCCTACAGAACCGTTGTTTACAGTTTGCCGCTTTTACATTTGATCAGAGCTTTGGCGATATTTTCCATACGCTTCTCGGCGGATTTGTTTGCATTCCGTCTGAATCAGACCGGTTGAACGACTTGGTTGGCTCTATACTTAGGCTGAAAACAAACACCGCTATTATTTACCCCACTGTAGCCTATTATATCGATCCAAATGAACTAGACTCTCACAAAATGGACGTGTTGACCGTTGGGGGCGAACCTGTCACCACTGAAGCCATCCGAACTCGGGCACCGCTTGTTCGGCTGTTCAACGCCTACGGACCAGCAGAGTGTCCAGTAACCACTATTGGACTACCTATAGACATGCCAAGTATTACTCAGCCGTCAGATATCGGTCGAGGCTTGGGGCCATTGGTCTGACTAACTTGTCCGGATGACCCTGAGAGGCTGACGCCCTGATGGAAGGACCTCAGCTTGCTCGAGGGTATTTGGATGACTCGAAAAACACCAACGCTCCATACATCACGGACCCCGCATGGTCTTATCACTTCCCAGTGCCGGACATGAGCGCACCCCGTCGATTCCATCGTACAGGGGACCTGGGCCAGTACCAACCTGATGGGAAGATCGTTTGCTTGGGTAGACGAGACAGTCAGGTGAAGCTCAGAGGACAGCGGATGGAGCTTGGCGAAGTCGAGCGCCATGTTTCCAGCTACACTCAATCGGCCGTTGAAATTATTGCAGATATCTTTACTACGCCAAACGGAACAGCCACGTTGGTGGCTTGCATAAGCCTCAAAGGTCACGAGGCGCAGGGCGATGAATTCCAGGGAGAGACTGATGAGCAGTTCTGGCGAGATTCAGCGCTATGCTTTCTGGTCTTGATTCCTGTCTCTTATGCATGCTGCTCGTTTACATAGTTCCAACACTCTACATGCCTGTCACCCATATCCCGCTGACAGCATTGGGTAAGAAGGACCGACAGAGCATTCGTATTATGCTGGCCTGTGTTGCTGTTGATCAATCGCAAAAGATGAGAATCATTCTTGGAGAAAGCGAGCCAAGTCGGCCGCTGACTGAACGCGAGAAAGACCTGCAGCAACTGTTGGTCAAGATTCTGAAGCTCGATAGTGAAAAGGTCATCAATGCCAACGCCAACTTCTTCCACAGCGGGGGTGATTCAGTCAGAGCAATGGCACTCGTAGCTGCTGCGAGAAGAGAGGGCACTCACCTCAATGTGGCGGATATCTTCAACCATCTCAAGTCGTGCGATATGGCTGCCATAACGACTCCTCTGTCACATAAAGATCAGCCTGCCGAGTTGGCTTCATACTCTTTTGTGCCCTGCCTATACCTTGAGCGAAGCCTGTGGTGCGTGTGACGTTGATCAATCTCAAATTCAAGACATGTACCCCGCTACCCCATTGCAGCAGGCCCTTGTTGCACCCTTGATCAAAGACTCTGGGGCCTATGTCTCAAACTTTATGTTTCTGCTTCCATAGCTATTTCAACATGCTAGGGAACATGTCTATGCCAGCAGTCATTAACTTAGAACGCGAGTCATGGACACTGTTGCAGCTGGCATGTTACAGGTGGTTGTCTTGGAAAAGCTGCGATGGAGCCATGAAGACAATCTAGAGGCATTTGTTGGTCGCCAGTCACAAAAGGAATTTAAGCTCGGACAAAGGATGGCCGAGTCAGGTGTTGTGAGACAGAAGGACGGCAAGAGCTTTTTCGTCCTCACTCTGCACCACGCAATCTAACGGTTGGTCACTGCGAAGCCTACTCGAGGTCACTGAGCCGATCTATCACAGTCAAGCCATTCCTCGCTCCGTTACCTTCAATCGCTTTGTGGCTCATGTCTCCGGAACAGAGGACAACCTCACCCCAACGTTCTGGCGTTCTTACCTCGAGGGTGTTCCAATGGCCTCATTTATTCAGCAGGCGACCAAAGTGTACAAGCCCACAGCCGATAACATCACTTCCCAAGATGTTAGCCTCTGTGATAACTTCACTGCGCGTTCCGGAGTTACCGTCACGTCTCTGGTACGAGCTGCCTGGGCCCTGGTTCTTGCAACATATAACAGTGGTAAAACATCTGATGTTGTCTTTGGCATCGTAGTGGGCGGTCGCTCGTTAGACGTTGCCGATATCGAGTATATCGACGGACCTACAATTGCCACGGTCCCATTCAGGGTCACGTTCGATCCCACGGCGCCAGTTGATATGCTTCTTCAGGGCGTTCAAAACAAGTCAACCCAGATCCTGTAACATGGGCAGTTTGGTATGCAAAATATTATCAAGGTGTCGAATGATGCCCGTTTGGCTTGCGACTTTGAAACTCTCCTCATTATACAGGATTCGGCTGAAATCGAAGCAAGTACAGGCTTTCTTAACATGGGCAACCTGTATCAACGACCAGATAAACCGCCAAGCATCCCTCTAGTTGTTGAGTCCATACCCTCAGCTAGCAATCTTCATTTGGACATTCACTTCGATGCTAAGCTTTTGGAAGAATCCCAGGCCACGCGACTGATTCGACAACTGGCTCATGTGATCAAGCAATTGGCAAACAGCGTCCCATCGTTGAGCTTGCCATGTATTGACATGATAAACCCTGCTGACGCGGAGGAGATCAAGGATTGGAACAGAAAGCCTCCGCCAACTTTCAACGGCTGTCTGCATGAGATGGTTCTTCTGAATTCCAAGGACTTCCAATCATGGGATACCTCTCTCACCTATTCCGAACTAGACCATTTGTCAGGTATTCTGGCTCAATATCTCAGCAGCGTTAGTGTGAGATCAGAAGTTCAGGTCCCGTTCTGTATGGACAAGTCTGCGTTCGCCGTTATTGCCATGCTGGCTATCCTTCGCTGTGGAGGCTGTTTTGTTCCTCTCGATATGTCTAGTCCAATCAAACGACTCAAGAATATCATCAGGCGGGTCAACGCCAAGTTTATACTTGTATCCACCAAGACCCGGCCGTTATTCGAAGGCCTGGAGGGGCAGTTAGTGGAGGTGACCATATCTGTGATCGATGGGTTGCCCAAGCTTTCAAAGTCACTCTACAACCCATCACCAACTCACTCCGCTTATGTCCTTTTTACGTCTGGTTCAACTGGAACTCCCAAAGGCGTTGTCTCGCACAGGGAGCTATCGCCACTAGTGTTTCATCCTTTTCCTCATATCTAGGATTTACCTCCGATGTCCGCGTGCTTCATCTTGCACCATCTGTATTCTGTGTTTCCATCGGCGAAATATTTGCTTGCCTCGTAC
The DNA here is from genome assembly GCA_013183765.1 of Fusarium xylarioides. NCBI lineage: Eukaryota > Fungi > Ascomycota > Sordariomycetes > Hypocreales > Nectriaceae > Fusarium > Fusarium xylarioides. The sequence goes on along the minus strand of SRZU01000091.1, from coordinate 137,588 downwards.
CTGGGGTCTGTCTCCGCATCGCCTCTGATCCAAGCTTGATGGATGACCTTCCACTGTGCATTCAACGACTACATGTCAATTTTGCCGTTCTCACGCCCACATTTGCACAGACGGTGACCCCTTCCGGGGATCACCCCCTGCAAACTCTTGTCCTTGAAGGCGAGCTACTACGCAAGAAAGACGTGGAAACATGGGCCACCGCAGTTGAGCTGTTCAACGGATACGCACCAACAGAGGCCAACGTACTCGCTATGGCCCACTGTGTGCCAGACTCGCAGTCTCCATGCAACCTAATCGGCCTCTCAGTTAGTTGCAGGAGCTGAGTCGTCAGCCCAGTGACCCCAATATTCTCCTCCCAGTTGGAGCAGTGGGTGAGCTCGTGCTCGAGGGCAATACTCTGACAAGGGGCTCTTAGACACAGAATCTGCCCAGGAAGCCTTTATTACGGATCCCAAGTTCTTAGACCACATGGTTCCTGAAGTAACAGGCTCTCGGGTCTATAAGACCGGTGACCTAGTACGGTACAGCGCCGACGGCGTTGTCGAGTTTGTCAGCCGTAAAGACACACAAGTCAAGTTTCATGGTCGCCAGACCTAGCAACTGATGGTTGGGTGACGGGCCTTGCCTTGTGTAATTGATGTTTCTATTAGGGGTACACCGACAGTTCTCTTTAGACTAAAATCACGCTTCCTTCGCAGACGTCAATACAGCGGCATGTAATTTTAGTCGGTCGCGATGGTCACGATTGCCTGCTTTAGCGCCAAAGATGAGATAAGGAGATCCGCTGTTAGCCTTCCATGTCTTCCTCACTCATTACGTCTGTAAATAACTACAATTCATCCAGACGAAAAAGACTACTTACCTATCCGGCCAGATGAGAGATGTTTGTTTCATCCATTCCGATCAGCTTGCTACAGATACTTGCTCGACAATTCAGGAAATTTCATCTGATGACGGATTGGTAAAAATCCACCACTATGAAAGACAGATTAGTAAAGACTAACCACTTTAGAAGACAGATTCTTGTATCATTGCCATCAATCATACACGCCCCTTTTATCTGTTGTCACAGCATATTGCAGACCCTTCACCATAATCATTGCACCCGCCAGATCGCGAAGTTTGCCAGATGCATACATAATAGTCCTGGCATTTTGATTCGCATGACAGATGGAAATTACTGCTTGGAACCAGGTCACCAACTTGATAGAGACACGGATTTGAGATTTGACCAAAAATGTAATATAATAGCAATGTCGGTCTCCTGTCTGGCTGTATAGCTATTAATGTAACCTCTTGCCCTTCCCAGACTACAAACCATTACCAAAAGTGCCATCCTTTGTTCCATCGGCCTCCATGTACTGCTTGCAAACCATAAGCTGCCAGATATTGCCCCTATTCTATCTGTCTGTCACTAAAATCCGAGATCTGTCTTACTCCTTATTAGACTAAGGCTGCTGTCCGCCCAACTGGGTTTCCTCATTGATGGGAAACATATCTCTCCATTTCTCATACTCTTCATCGGTCAGAGCGTCTTTGTACCATTCATTGCGTCGGCCCAAGAAGTCCTCATCTGGATCGCAACGCTCTATGTTCAAGAGAAAAACCAGGGCCTTTCCACCTCGGGTCATCGCTAGGCGTTGAAGGGACTCCCAGTCGTGGTTGTTGTAGGCATCTCGATTGGTCTGATTCATAGGGTGACCTGCCTCCTTCGCCGTTTGGCAGACCGAGTTTGCCATATCCTGCCAATCTGAGATCTCATGATCCCGCATTCGCCAATGGGTTTTGAGGAACAGGACTAGCTTCTCCGCTGATCCGTCTACAGTCGGGGTCTTTAATGCTTCTTGCAAATCCGCCTCAAACGCCTCCAACCCCTTGTCTCTTGCCATCTGTGCGGGATCGACCCGAGACCGAAGTCGGGTCTCGTTACCCTCAAATGCGATCTGGAGAGTTGTTGCATTGACAGACGAAGATTGACGCAGCTTGGCTACGCTTTGGAGCATAAGCGTATGGTTTTCCATCTCCTGCTCTCGATAAGCAAATAGCCGGTCTGTATGCTGCTTGACCGCGGCAGCTGTTTTCTGGTGAGCCTTGGGAAGGCCCAAAGCTATAGTCTCGATGGCCCGGATTGACCGTCGTGCTGCATCTGTTTCGGCGGTAAAGATTTCTTTGCTGGTTTCGTCTTCCACCTCTACCTGTGGGAGGATCGGGGCCTCGAGTAATCGTGAGTCCAGGTTGAAGCCCTCTGACTTTGCCCATCGGTTAAGGATATTCCGGCGAGCCTTGGAGATGAGCGGGAAGATCTCCTCTGTCACCTCTTCCTCGATAGTCGGCCCAAACATTTCCTTCGTGCTGTCTGGGTCCATCAGCTGATCTAGCCAATGCGCATTTTGTCGGTCCCATTCTTCAGCTGTGATCATCTTTGTAATCGGTGCTGTTGGAAGACTCGGTCGGAATGGGTAAGGCTGCATAAATCCAGTCGGTATCTGCTGAATGTTTACAGCGTTTGCAGGAAATGGGTCTGCAGCGGCTTCTGGAAGCTTCTTGCGCTTTTTGGTCTGTGATTTAGTTGACTTTGGAACCGACAGACCAAGCGGCACTGATTCCTCCTCGCCTCTTCTTCCAAGCATGAGGAGCTGGCCTCGCGATCCCTTGCCCCAAGAGATCGTTTCGCCCAGCTCAATCGCCGACCGCAAGTGGTGAAAGACATGAAAGTCACCGATGATAGTGATTCCCCGTCCGTTCGGCTCCCCAAATGCCTCGGGCCTTAAGTCCATGGCCGCGATCAGACAGAGGATCAAGTCCGGCGCCATCGTCAAGACGTAGTGAGGATATCGCACACTTGCGGCGCGCAGCAGATCTGCCTCGGTGTTGATGCGCCTCTGTGCGCCCCAGGCAGAGAACACCTTGGCATTGAAGAAGTTGGTGCTGCTGAGATATTTGACAGCCATGTTGTAGATGACTGGGTAATTGTCGGACTCAAGACCAACAGTTCTAAAAACGTAGTTAATCATGGCCTGGTAGGCCTTGATCGGTACTTCCTTCTTCGGTTTGCCTTGCTCCAAGTCTGTTCTCGCCTTGACCGACGGTTTTTCCACTGCGTTGTGATCTGGCTTTGGCCCTTTGCTTGCAATCTCGTCGGTGTTTCCGACGTGGATGTGGGCAGGCACTTCCCCGTCCTTTAGAATCCCATCTTCGTCTTCACCCAGACCCTTCTGAAGCTCGTCTGTGGGACAAATGATCTTCTTGGAACGCGTAACTTTGAGTTCCTTATCGGTTCTTCGTTTGGGCGGTTTAGGGAGATGCTGCTCATCGTCGGTCTTCTGTTCCTCATCGTCTGAGCTCTCAGATTCATTATCCGAGCTCTCAGATTCATCATTCGAGCTCTCGGGTTCGTCGCCTTGTTCATTCGCGTACTCAGCGAACTTTTCGAGCAAGCTGTCGCTGTCGCTTGGTCCGTCGCTCTCTGACTCGTCATCTGAGTTGATTTCAATTGTGGTTGACGGAGTATTATTGTCGGTGGTGGTCTTGAGCTGCTTGCGATTGCTACTTCGTCTCGTCGGTGGCACCTTTCGCTTCTTACTATCCGTGTTGCTCTTTGAAGAAGGAGTCTCCGTCGGCTTGGGACAGACAGGCTTGTTTTGTAACTGAGAGCTATCGGTCAAGCGAGGGTCTGTGGGCACTTGGGGGGCAGTAGACTCGCCATCGGGTAAGCGAGGGTCTGTGGACACTTGGGGGACAGTAGACTGGTCATCGGGAAGGTTGAGGAAAGCAGCTTCTAGGGCTGCATCATGATCGACGTTATCCATTGTCTCGGGGGCCTGTGGCGTATCTTGACTAGGTGTAGGGATTGTGTCGGGGGCGACGTTCATCAATTCAGTCTCTTCTGGGAGGCCCGCCTGTTCGTCTGGCTAGTTAGTAAAGACAGACTCTCATTAAGGGGGGCATCAGTATGCGATACCTTCTGCAGAGCTCTTCGTCGGCAAAGCTGGACTGTTGTTGGTATCGTTTGGTGTTGTATGTTTTGATGCTGTGGTCCCGCTGTCTGGCTCCGAGGTCTGATCTTGCTGCAGTGATCTAGACGTCGCGCCGATGCCGCAATACTTTAAAAATTTCATCAACTGATGCGCCTTGATCTGTAGATAATGTAGATGAAGTCTTATTATATTATAATCAGATGCGCGTTGTGGGTGGCCGATCCAAGTTACCCACTGGTGTGTTGGAGATGTTGCGAGATGCGAGTTTTTGGTGTTGTGAGAAAGTGGGTCAGCATATGATATGGGAGCAACCAAAACAATGTCTCCTGAATTACCGTTCGTCCTGTCTCGCCGATGGATTTCAGGTCAATGACTCTGCAGATCTTGGCAGACCAACGCTACATTAACAGACCGTGTAAAGATCGGTGTTTGCCTAGTATCTGTCAAATTTATTCACAAGACACCCGATCATCTTGGCGTTGTGTCACCTCTGAAGCGTGCTTTTAAGTAAACGATGGAATTCAAGTCAACTATGTTGCAGATTCGGCAGACCAATGTAAAGAGACATCAAGAGACCGACAAAGATTAATATTTACCTAGCATCTCCTGAACGTGTTGGCAGACAGCCAATCATCCTGGCGTCGTCCAATCTCTGGAGTGTGTATTTACATAAATAGGGGGCATTCAAGGTCATGTTGCCAATGAGGTTGGCAGTTTTATGTAATGAGACATCAGTAAATGATAAAGACCGATAACCTTAAAGAGACTACTGACCATGGCTCTCACGGGTTCATTAAGGTACGTACTCAGACGAGGTGGTGTCGGGTGGGTTGTGTCATGACCCAGGTCTGCTCCTTCCCCCTGAGGATGACACAGATCGCACACAAAAAGAATTCCGCCAACATTTCCCCGTCTTTTCTCGCAACGAAGCAATACAGAAGATCGACCGAGACGCGACAGACCACTACCTTGCGAAAGACAGATCCCGTCGGACTCTCTTCATCAATTCGTGCAGTTACTCAGACAGCTCTCCTCGGCATGGCTTCGCCAGACACCAACCGATCTCAGCAGCAGCCAACTTCACGAAAGCGCAGACACGCTGCATCCAATGCCTCCAGGGCTATCTCGGCTTTGATTGCCGATCCATTCAATGACGAGGCGCCAGATCCTACCCCGACTCCTCCTCCAAGCAACAGGCGCATAGCACAAGGCGAATCCCCGTATACCAACAACTCCTCCTTCGCCAAGTCATCAGCAGACGGATCTTCACCCGCGCTGACAGAGAGCTCTTCTACCGATGGAGACTCCTCAGATGAGAACAGCGGTGTTGCGACAGCCGAGACCACTACTGTCTTGTCCGTTGATCCAATTGACCAACTACATCCACTCGAACCGACTGCATCCAATGTCCAGACCGTCGCAGCAGAGGTCGGCTCAGTCGAAGACCCAATTGACTTTATCTATGCACTAGAAATACAACCAGGAAGAAACTACCAGCCGCGGGTCGTACACAGCGAACCGAAGTATAAAGCATGGGTCCTTCAAGCACACCAATCCACAGGGGAGTACAGACGATTCATACGGCTCGACAAGGCCGTTTTTAGCTACGACGAGTCTTTGCAAATGTGCCAGAGGTTGACCGATGCGCTCAACAGATGGCCGGATATGGATGCAATTTCGGTCGGCGAGGCTGGTATTTTAAAGAGACGCTGGCTGCCAGTCGGACGAATACTGTTCAGAGCCATCCAACACAAAGTCTCCCCGCATCGGCCCATCCCATATCACAACCCAACTCTGCTATCGTATAAGCCAGATAAAGGCCGCCCAACACAGGGCGCAGACTTCTCATTTTACTTTATTGATCCAATCACACTAAAGGACCGACGGGTACGGTGGTGTCTCAGTCGTGGGAGGATTGAGAGAGGGCCGTTGGCTCCAATAGTTCCCGAACCAGACAACATCATCTTTACCTCTTTACCGCCCCTTTACCCGTCTGTCACCGAGCCTCTGGACACTGGACTGGATGGCCAGCTCATGGACTTGAGTAAATTGGTCGAATTGACAGATGAAGCTGGCTATCGACATGTTGAACAGATTAGGAAATTCGTTGTCAGTCGTTGGCTAAGAACTCAATCGCCATTCAAACTCCCGACGCAAGTCACTACTTTCTGCCAAGAGACAGCAAAACCGTTTCTCACCAGCTGTCTGCCCTGGAGGCTGGAACGAATCGCTATAAAGCGAACGATATTTCCATCAGAATCTCTCAAGAAGGACCATCCCGATCTCACGTTCAGACCGATTGTGGTCAAGGGATCTGACTACTTCTGGCTGCGGCCGGTTTTACAGGCTGCAGGTGAGGTATGGGCACAGACGAAGGACCCAGGTCGCATGTGGCTGGCCCTTGGTCAAGCCGCGGACAATACCAATCGACAGATCACCGCCGGCCTTATACCGACCAACCTATGTTCTTGCAACATACAAGAGAAGGCTATCAACACTCACGCCTGTGGTTTCTGTGGCGTTGAATTCCTCTGCATTTCTCTTTCACTTGATCGTTCGTCAGGCCTTAGAGTATGCAAGAGTTGCCGCCGATTCGGACAGCATGTCCGTTCCACTTCCCTCGTCCTTGCCCGATACTCCATTCACGGCATCTCACACAGAGATTTCAACACTGACCCAATGGCAAAGGTTACAAAGATGGAAATGATTGACTCGGTAACCTCCAAGTTGAAGAATGAATATGGCACTAGCTACACCGACGACTACTCCGGATACCGACGAACCCCGGTCCAGCAACAACGCAGACCAGACCAGATTAGCGTTGACGCAATCTTCCCTCTGTCGATCGGCTCCTCGGGTCAAGTGCTAACTCATGGCGCGGACAACATTGCGCTTATACCGATTGCTATTAACTTTATGAAAAATATGCAGCTCCCTATAGCCCTGGCTAAGATCGCAGATTATTACCGATGGTATCAGTCCCTCGATATCACAAGCCAAGAGATCGATCAAGAAGATCTGGGTCTACGCCAGATGAAACTAATTGCAGATTGCCGTCGGTTTACCTACATTCGTTGCAAGATTCCCCCGGGAAACATAAAGCGAGGGGACCTCATTCTAAGCCCAGATCAGCTCAACTACTTCAAGGAAGAATGGATCTCTGGCAAAGCACATCCAGGAAGCAGCGCAAAGACACCACAGCGTCGCTATCGCACCGGAAGATTGACCGAGAATCCCCGATGGACGATGCCGATTCGTCAGATCAAAAGTATTGTTCTAGAGATCGAGAGGTGGACGAATGTCTCACTTCCTCGCTACCAGGGATGCCCATTCTTTGGCCACCCAGATTGCGTGCCGACTGACTGGAGGTGGGAAACTTGCTACACCATGATGTTCAACCGACGGCAGATCATGCAGCAGTATTGCAACAGAAGATGGGAGACTGCTGATTCCATTGAAACGCTCTACCTCGAATGTGTCTTTCAGGTCTGTGTCGGACAGATGGTGATTTTAACAGACGACCCGGATTTTGAAAGCAAAGTGGCCATGAAGACGAAGTACAGCGAGTTTCTTGGCCTGCCGCTCGATATCGAGCATAGAAACCCTCTGACATTTGCCATCGCGCATCGCATCCATGGCCGACAAATGCGCACGGGATGGGCGATAAACTCCAAGACACTTGCGGATCGGGATGACTCTATCAACAATATTCTTATCGAAACCCGATCGTCCAATTTTTTGAAGCACAGTTTTGCCGAGGTTGACTACCCCATGTTGAAGCAGCTTGTAGCAGACGTCAGGATGCCACTTCGTCTGGTCGACGAGACCATTTTCCCTCGACCATTTGACCCACAGATGGAAACACTGCGTTTTAAGTCTGGGTCCCAGAGTGATATTGACACCGATGATGAATGGGATATGGAAGATCTTGTTATGGAGGACGGATTGGAGGGGGCAGATGAACTAGACGAACTTCTTGAAAGTGGCGAAGATTAAGCTAGGACAGATTGAGTGGATGACAGATTGGGCAGATTACTAGAACAGATTGAGGAGATGGCGGACTAGATACAGAAGTTCAAAAAGGTAGCAGACCAAATTATATTTATGGTACACAGACGCACATTAATATACAAACCGACCTCATTGGTGAGACAGACTTACAGTTGAGACTTGTAGCTAAGAGGTTATTCCAGCAGACAGAACTTAGAGATAGACATTGACGAGGCCATTTAACCAATGGATGGGAACACTGCGTTTTAAGTCTGGGTCTCAGAATGATATTGACATTGATGAAGAATGGGATATGGAAGATTTTATTGTGGAAGACGGATTTGAGGGTGCACATAAACTAAGACTGAAAGTGTACAGACTCTTATTTGCAAGAAGTCTTCAAGGACAACGGACTTAGGGCAGTTCTTATGATGACTTTAGGACTACTTTAGGAGAGCTTTTAGAGAATTTTAGGATTATCATTACAAATTCACATGAGTGTAGACAATGAACCCCACTTCCGCTCATTATATAAACCTGATCGTAAACATCCATAAGTCAGTTTCATGTACTTGTAATTGAAGTCGACACCAACACACGAGACTATATACAACTCATTCATATATATACCAGAAAAGACACAGATATCATCTCAATCTCCGACTCATAACCCATCATTCATTCATCCACTCGTCATCCTGTCACCAATACCTCCGCTTAACATCCAGAAGGGAGAGCAAAGCTCTCAGTTCGGCTGGAAGCACTGTACTTGGCACCAGTTCCGAGACCACGCCTGGCAAAGCCCTTCCAGATCTCACACTTGTTAGCGCCTTTGGTAAGGGCAGTGTCAGCATCAATAATGGCATCTCGAGCTTGAATCATGTTGGGGTTGCAGGGTTGCCTATGAAAGGTTAGCAAAGAATCATAAGAAAGAGGTCCAGGGAATACTTTCAGTGTCATGCCAGTGACCACCAGATACATGGATAAAAATCTACCATCGCTAGGAACACCGTTGCTAAACTTGGGCTCATCCGCATCACTGTTCCCGTGCTTGTCGATGAGGTTCCACATAACCTCATACAGGGCAGTGGCCCAGTAAGTACCAATAGCATGGACTCCACTGAGACTGTTAACACTCTTGTAAGTGTAGGGGTTTGTAGTGAGGCTTGTGCTGTAGGGATAAGCGCGGATGCCGGCTGCGTTGTTGTACACCCAGTCACCCATGACTTTGTTGCTGGCGCGGGTATCTTTGGATGTTGTGTGGACAGCAGTAGCCATAAAGTCACCCCAGCCTTCACCCATGCCACCGGATTCACCGCCAGGGAGACATCCGGAATTAGCAGGTCCACCAGTCAAGCGGTTGGAGAGGCCGTGAGTGTACTCATGGATGACCACGCCGGCATCAAAGCTGCAATCACGCTGGGGTGTGCTATAAGTCCAGAGATACATTCTCATTCGGCCAGGCTGTCCATCCGCCGGCGTGGCGAAGTTGGCGTTGTTTGTACCGCTTCCATCCTGGGCATTGAGAATGACGAAGTCATTTCCTTGGCCTCCCTGGCCGTTATTGTTGGTCTGGAAGTTACCTGCTTGCTCCGTGAATCCTAACAAATACAGCAGATCATGATATTTGTTGGCAGTATAGAACAGTTGAGTGATAGAAGCGTCACGGTAACTGGCTGGGGTAGTAGTGCTTGTGGAATAATCATACTCAAACTTCAAGGAAGGACTGTCAGGGCGATAGTTATTGAGGTAGGTGGAGCCTCCACTGGGGTTAACCTGGCTAATCTAGTATAATGTTAGCTTTGCTTGACCACTTGTCAATTCATAACTAACCCCGTTGTTTCCACGTGTTGTGGTGTAGTTGTTTGAGCCGTCGCTGAGCCAAGTGAACTCTGAGGCTTCGAGGTTCCAAGGGTTGGAAACAGTGGAACGGGATCCCTTGGACGGGTCGTTGACACCCCAAGGACTATTGTATAATGGTTAATTGTATTCCAATTGACAATTATGGAAATGCCTACTAAACCTTGTAGGTCGCCTCGTTGACATAATCAACAACACCGACAACCTCATCAGTCTTGGCAGCATTGACGTAAGTCAACAGCCAGTTGTCGACGATATCAGTCTCGACTCTCCAAGTGAGCTTGAGCTCCTTGTTCTCATCAACAAGGTAAGTAAGCTTAGCCTCAGGCTTGCTGACGGTACCCTTAGTACCAGTGAAGGTGTAGTGGTTCTTGCTCTTCTTCTCAGCCTTGGCCTTCTCAGCCTCGACAGGGAGAGAAAGAACATCAACGGTGTCCTTGAGAGCGTCCACGGGATCCTTTTCATCTCGCTTGGTAAGAGGACCTGGAATCTTGCCATCGTAGAAGCTGTTTCCATAGGAGAAAACCTCCCCATCAGGACCAATCTATATACGCCTCAGTATATCTTTTAGCATTAAAAAGCACAGAATTCTCACGTTAACGTTAAAATCGGCGTTATCAACATCAATACCATTGATGGTCTGCTTAAAGTGGATATGGGCCAAACCCCCGCTTCCAACATAGTGATCGTTGACCATGCGGAAAGTAGCCTTGGGGAAAGTCGACTTGACCAAGTCCGTGGCAGTCTCGGTATAATCAGCTCGCTTGGTGACGACCTTGGCACTAACATCATCAGGAACCTCATCCTGAGGAACGTACTCAGCCATGGGAGGAAGCTTGAAAGCTTCCAGGTCAATGCCACGCTTGCTCAGTGGGGAAGGGTTGGGGGCCCTTCTGCTGGGATGAGCACCAGCGAGGCTGGAGAGGCCGATGAGGAGGAGAGAGTCAGAGAAACGCATCTTGATGAGCTGCACTGGAGTGAAGTGCTGAGTTAATGATGTTCGTGAAGTTCAGATAGACATGTTCGAAGGATCTATTATATACTTCTACGATCTACAATACTATGCTTCCAGTCATCCACGCTTCTATCCAACTTCCCAATTCAACCGGGACTTTTGTATATCTTGGCCTCGAATATCTAGAAGCTCATAACTACCCACTGACCTATTCTGGGATATACGCGCTGCAAGAAGGGTCTTTTGTCCAGGCACTATCTCGCAAACACCACCGTCATGCGACATTGCTATCTGGGGTCACTTGTTCCTGGCCCTCAGTCCCACTAAGGGTTAGCACGTCATCTTCGCAATATCTCGGCGACAGCGAGATAGGAAGGTCTTCTCGGACAAGCAACAGCCGAGGGAATAAACGGCTCGGGACGAACCATCGTAGATTTGCACTTTGGGGAAAGGGTGCGGAGTGTATAGCCGGATTGGTATGTATGCCCCGAGGACTAATAATTAGTCTCTATTGCAAGCTTAAGAGTAAGGTTAAGCATGATAAACCTTCTTAGCACATCATCGGAGCATTTAGGACGCTAGAAATTAAGTGGTGCATTCGTAGATATGATGATACTAGCATAGAGAATGAATGGGTTGCGGACGAAAGACACTATCTGCTATCTCAACACCACTATCCAAGCAAACATACCCCAAAAGGAAGTCCATAGTCTAGACCACTACACCGCAATATACTCTGATCTGCAAGATAAAGACGCCAGGCTATTTCTGCACTCTGCAAGCGCCTCGACGGCCCCTGCGTCTTCTTGGCACAGGTTCTTTTTGACGAACGACATCCGTGTGATCTACCACGACATCCCTGCACATCTGGGGACCTTCCATGTTGGGCCATGTCTCCCGGCAATACCACCCTCAACGCGGAGACGGTGGGCCAATCAATCACCACTCCGCTGTTTATGACTTGCAGGAGAGATGATTGTTATCAGTGGTAAAGAGGGGTCGTTGGGGACCTGCGAGATTTATTAAGGCTCGCTGGGTATGTGAACTGCCTTTTACATGCTTGCTATATGTTCTGATTGATATCATCCCGCTTTTGATATGGAAGGTAGCATTGCTTGTTAAGTGAATGCATCACGCGTCTAGTTGCGAGTCAGTGACACGATGTTGTATCTTGCAGATACGAAGCGACCTCATTATCAGCCTTGCTTGGTGCCATAGCGATAGGAATTCGAGAAGTCTCTCGCCTTTCCCGATCATAGACAAAAGTGTTGAGCACTGGTGTGTTTTTTCAAGTCATCATACGAGCGACAAGAGTTCTGGATTTCTTCGCACCGACCTACCAAATTGTCGAATATCCCCTCGTCCGAGAGACCAGCATCGGATGACACGAGCGGCAGCCCCAAGTGACCTGCCAATCTTGTCAAGCTTCGAGGCTGTTACTGGCCAAGACTTCCCCACGCCTTGGCTTTTCAGGTCAGAATGGTCTGTGGGTTCGTATGACCCAGTAGGGACTCGGCATACATCGATCTACTATTGAAGGATGCGTCAAGTGCGCAGGGTGGCCTACCATGGAGTAGCAGATGACTATCCAAATCACATGTCAGAACTCAAACTCATTCTATATGCTGATTCCAGGCTATGAAACCGAATTTTTGACTTGCAATTTTTACATCAAAGAGACTGTCTTGTTAATACTATGGTTCATAAATCATGAGGAAAGCTCTAGCAATAATGGTATCAAGCAAATATAAATCAGAAGTCACTTTCACTTCATTTTGATTACAAGAAACAGTTTGATTTAATACTCAATATCGCGCATGAGATGTCGTTGACCCTTTCACCTCGAAGCGTCAAGTTCAAGTCTGCATAACCTATAGCAGACCTATGTGAAGTCCGTCTTCTACACATCGGCATCACCCAGCCATCAAGAATAAGGGCATACTGTGTGAGATTGTCATAAGAGATAGCAAGAGGTACTTTGAAATGGTAAATCCGATATCAACGTCCTGGTTTCTCAACGGACGCACGTTTGACGATAGGTAAAATTTTATTCTGGCTCTACTTGATGAGGGACGAAAGACGGCTTTCCTGTCTCAAACACCTCAACCCTACGTAAACATAAAACACACCCACAAATGTTTTAATTTTCGTGAATTTCAATAAAATACTCCTTCATATTGAGGGGACCTCATGGTTGATTGGCTTCAGTCGCCAACGGCCAAATTGGCCGTGGCAGCCCCACTTTCGAGCCGGCGAATTTGGACTCGAGAAACCCGCCATGATCCCATCTCGACAACACCATGGGAAGCGTTCGGGAACACTAGTAAAATATGGAACTCATGGGCCAATTTGGCCGTTGAGTTCCGAAAGATAGACTATGTTGAAGGAAGACTGGCCGATGTGGTTCCCAGAAAATTGCTTATATAAAGACTTCACGTTCAAGCACTTGGCCAAAATCAGCACCAACCACCAATACACACATTTTTCATACAATTCAGCTTGCCTATCATGTCTCAAACTCTCGCTCTTGTCACTGGCTCAACTCAGGGCATCGGCCTGGCCGTCGCCAAAGAACTCGCCACCAAGCACAACTACCATGTCCTTCTCGGCGTCCGAAACACCAAAGCCGGCGAAGAAATCGCCTCCGATCTCCGAAAGGACGGCCATCAAACTTCAGTCGTAGAGCTAGACCTCACCTCTCCTGAGTCCATCGACAAAGCAGTCAAGCATATCGATGAAAAATACGGACATCTCGATGTTCTCATCAACAACGCTGCTGTTCTGCTCGATTTCTACAAGGACCTTTCAACCTGGGATCTCTTCTCCAAAACATTCACAACCAACGTAGTAGGAACTGGTTGTTTAAGTCAAAGCCTCCTTCCTCTTCTTCGCAAAGCAAAGAATGCTCCACCGCGCATTGTGTTTGTCTCGAGCGTCATGGGCAGTCTCACCAAAGCCACTGATGAAACTACAATCTATTACAACATTGACTACAAATCCTATGACGCGAGCAAGGCAGCTGTGAGTATGCTCATGCTCAACTTTGCTCGGGAGTTACATGATGTGGGTGGAAAAGTCAATTCTGTTTGTCCAGGGTTGGTAAAGACGGGCTTGTCGGGTTATCACGAGTACGGAACGACTCCTGAAGTTGGCGCTGAAAGAATCGTGCAAATGGCGACTATTGAGGAGGATGGGCCTACTAGGACCTTTAGTGATCGCAGCGGAGAGCTTCCTCTGTAGATAGCAACTTTATATCATGAGATGGTAGTTATTTGTGTTTGCCCAATTGCTGGCGGAATTGGATCCTTACGTGGGTCTTGGCCGCAGGATTTTAGCCTTAAATCCGAGCACCTATTTCTGCTTACCAACCTGCACCTGTATTCTCCTCCATCGCTTTTCAATAGTCAAAAACTCGCATCAATGACAATGGAGATTATGTCAGAGCCTCTGTTTTTTCAAACGTGCCAGTTATGTGATAAGGCTTTCACTCAAGGTATATCAGCTCTTAGCATTCCCCGTCATCTGCTGACCACCATCAGAGCACCCATACAAGCGACACGTCAATTATTGCCGACGCGCTCAAGCTCAACGCAAAGGACGCCCAAAGTCTTGCACTTCCTGCAGGATAGCCAAGACGAAATGCGACTTTGGTCAGCCCTGTTCAAGATGCACGAAGAAGGATCTCCGATGCGCGTATGGCCGATCAATTTGCGCCGGGACTGCCGCGTCAATTGGGCACTGCCAGGGACTCAATACTCGCTCGAGTATTGAGCTGAATGCCATCAATGACCCCATTCCGTGTGAGCCCTCGGGTGCTTCCTTTGAGTTGGATGAGTTCGCAAGTGGCTTCACCTCGACGCTGGATACTTTGGCCACCGACACTTCCGAACTCATGCCGACTTTTATAGACATGTTTCCACTCGGCGTAACCAACAATACTCAGATTCAATCGCCACTAAGATCGCTCAGCTCTAAAGGCGATTTAACACGCGTATCGAATCGTCTTTCAAGCCTACAGCACGCATCACGAGTGATAATGCAAATGCTCTATGCGTATCCACAAATGATGCTCCGCCGACAAACCTTTCCGCCATTCATTCATCCGCATTGGCATGAGAAAACCCTCCCCGAGACGCTGGGTAGTTGCATGAGTCTTGCGCAGCTATTTGCAGCGAGGACGCCAGAAACTGAACCGTTCTTGTGGAGAATGGTCGCTGCGGAGGAGGAGCGGTTTCGCGAAAAGGTAAGGAGGCCATGACCGCTAGCAGAATTGACTGACCCACGTCCAGTTGTATGAATTCTCACCCCGGGACCTGCATTTGTGTATGCAGGTCATGATTATATACATGATGATGTCGATGAGTGAATCCGCCTCAGGAAGCAATGGGCGGACCTCGAGGTTATTCGAAACAGCAGAGGTTAGTATTGTAAATTTCTTACCAGAGACCACTGACTAAATATCATCAGCTTATCGGATTCCGCTTTCTCGAAATTGCCGGTAACTATTCTACCTCAGAGCTCTCCGAACCGAGCTCAACATGGGAAGACTGGATATTCGCAGAGTCACGCCGCCGAATGTCATGTCTCTGGCTGATCATAGGCTGCGTAATCACCATTGAGAACGGGAAGAAATGTAGCATCTGCAGCGACATGTGCAGCCTTCCTCTCCCATCGAGCAAACTGTTGTGGGAAGCGAGAAGTCTCGAGGAATGGCAGACGGAGAAGGCTTTCTTTGATATGAGCTGTCCTTTTGTCACATTGGGTGAGCTCGTGGAAGGGAAAGCAAACGCGGGAAATCCAGTTGAAGCGCAGAGGCTGCAGGGTTGGGAGATGGGGAGCGATAAGATGACGGCCATGTTGAATATCGCTGTTGAGTTTGTATGGGGCAACGTTTTGTAACGGTTGTGTTGAGCTGTAAACAGCAAAACGCTCTCTGATTGGTCAGATTGAACCCACTGCGCGATTTCCGTAGCTTAATAAGGTCAAACTGACCGCCACCTTCAATTGAAGAAAACAAGGCTCTTTTAATTAAAGCTAAAATGCTTGTTATAACTAATCTACATATTATATAATAGTTATAAGCCTAGATAGAAAGCAATTTCTAGTAACTTCTACTATATAACTAATAGCATTTTAGTAATTTCTTAATTCTTTTTAAATTCTAATTCTTTAAATCTTTAAAAAAAAATATAAACTCTAAATCCTTATATATAACTTTACTATATAAAAATCCCTTAACCCTTTAAATAAGTATATTATATTAAGATTTAATATATTATTAATATTTATATATAAGACTAAATGCTATAATATTATAAGTAATTAAACTTAATACTATTAAAGAGTTTAATATATATATTATATATCTATAAGCCTTTGTTGAATTACTGTTGATACTACTGTTTGTTGCCTTGGCATTAGTCATCATTTCATGGGGCGAATATGCTTAGTCAGGTAAATTCTATTCAATTAACTACAGCCTCATTTTGCCTGCTAAAGGACTCTTTGACTTTCAGTTATAAACTCTTTCTTACGCATAGAATTTTTTTCATCTTATATAATTAACTTTATAGAATTTTCTAGGTAATTCTATTATATATAAACTCTAAATGCTGCCTATAATAGTCTTCTAGCTATAGGTTAGCAAAGACTATTATTATAAGTGTAATAATACTTATAATCTAGTATTTAAGCTAAGAGGTATTCCTCAATTTACAGAGGTACCATTTAGCTCTGCCTATAGACTAAGTATCTATTAAGCGCTGCATCTCTCCTTAAAGCTACCTGCTGTAGTAAGAGTTCTTAGGCAAGCAGCAGAGGACATTGCACTTAAAGATGGCTAGGCTAAGCAGCTAGTTATCTATCTGACTATTGTAGCTGATTGCTTTTACCTGTGTAGCTTCCTCTTGTATTGCCCTGTAGGTTGCCTGCTGCTGAAGGGCTATGATATCTCTATTACAGACCCTTTAGCGGCGCCTATAGCAAGCAGGGGGGGGTTGCATATACTATTGATGGATGGCGGTTACTGGCTGCTAGTTGCTTGGGTTTAATATCTTAACTGTGATTGAGGTTAGCCTTATTGATCTAATGTAGTTAGGGTGGAGAACTTGCAGATAAGCTTGGCTGGTTTCTTGACGATTTTGTAATTGTTAAGATGACTTTAAGGGATAGATAGATTAGGAAAGGCTAAAGTTGTAGGGGAGTTGTAGACCCTGTCAGTTAAGCTTTTTATAGCTCTTTAACTGGTTAGGCGATGTGTTTATCATGATTAGAGTTGCTTAAGATGCTGCAGCCTAAAGGTAACCTTATTGATTAAGTTTATTGAGATTTCAGTCTAGCCAGAGACTTTATGGTTGATACTTTTGTGGCTGTTATTGGAATACCTGGGTCCCATTTATTGGTCGTTACTGGGTCAAGGCTATAAAATATATCTATAAGCACTAAAAACTGAGTTAAATAGCTAATAGAGCTTTAAGTATATATTATATTACTTAAGATCTGGAAATATATTAACTTAAATATTATAGAAAGTAATAATAATTATCTTATTTATTTAGTTAAATATACTTAAAAAGAATTTAAAATTAAGTATATTAATAATAATTTAATACTTAATTAAGAGTTAATATTAATATAATTATAGGTTTATAATATTATAAATACTTTATATAATTATAATATTTATATTTATAAAGAGTATTTTATTAAAGAAAAAGCTTTAAAAAAGTAAATTAATAAGATAGTAAAGGGTTTTACTTTTAATTATATCTAGCAAGAAGTTAATTTAAAATATAAAAATAAATATATATTTTTAAGAAAGCTTATTTAAAGTATTAAAAAGCATTATACTTTAAGTAATATATAAGTTCTTAGTATACTCTAAAGAGAGTATTACTTAGTACTTAAATAAGTAAAATATATAAGTATAAAGCCTATAATATAATATAAGCGCTAGAATAGCTTCTATAAATATACTATTACTTATAATTTAAATAAAATTAAAGGAAATATAGCTATAATAGATTTCCTTTAAGCAGTTAAAGACTATTTTAAACTATTATAAGCTTAAAATAAGCTTAATAAGTATATAATTAATATATCTAGAGGGCTTCTAACCTGATTTAAGCTTATTATAGAGATTAAAAGGTAAAACCCTAATATTAAAGTAAGTAAGGTCTCCTAATAGCTAGAATATAATAAGAAGGTAACTTAAATAGAGCTTCTTAAGGTAGTAGATAAGTTTTAAGCAATTATAAGAAATAACCTATTTAAGAAGAAGAGTATTATATTTATTACCTAGAATATATAATTTACTAATATAAGTAAAGGCTATAACTGCTTATATTAAACTTAAAAAAATTCCTTAAAGTATAAGTAAAAGCCTATAAAGTATAAGTTAGTTATATATATACTTTCTAGTAAAAGATACTTAAAGTAGAAGTATTATTTAAATAAAAAGCATTATATAATTATCTATAAAGAGGTTATAAAGCTAAAGTAAAAGAAACTTAAAGAGTAACTAGTAAAGAAAGGCATTAAGCTTAATAGTAATAATTAAAGTACTAAAGATAATAATAGTAATATTCTAAGCAGTTTTTAAGCTAATATAATACTTAAAGTTTCTAATAACTTTTATATTAATGCTTTTCTTAACTTAAATATATAGTATAAGAAAGAACTATTATATATTTTCTTAGCCTTTAAGGCCTTTACCTACCTACTCTTAGAAAGCATAATTTAAAATTTAAAAGTATTTATATATTTAGTTAATAATAAAGCTTACCTTAATCTAGGAACTTTTAAAGTTATAAATTAAATTATAGAATTAGGTATAACCTTTAATAAAATTATTAAAAAAGGAAAGTGCACTTTTAAGGAAATACTTAATAAAAAAGACTTAATAATTAGTAATATTTATATAATTAAAGGATTTTATATTAATATTATCTCTTTTACTTATATATATAATTTAGAACTTTAAATATATAAAGAAGATTATACTATATACTATAAATTAGCAGATAAGAATATTATTATTTATAAGCTTTAGCTTATTAATAATCTAATTTTCCTTAAATATAAGTAACTTAATATCTATCTTAAAGCTCTATTAATGCTACTATATAATATAATACTCCTAAGTGTTAATTAGCTATATTTACCCTTAATTTATATTCTTTATACTGTACTGCATTGCCTTATAACCTAATCTAATCTATTACTAACCTGCTAAGCTAGCTTCAGTCTGCTAACATTTACAGTTTTTCCCTTAACACTAAAACCTTTATTTTCTAATTTACCTTTTTTCCCCTCTTTCCCCTTTTACTTCCCCTTCTTTATACTATAATAGCCCTTAATTCCTATAATATAATATTTATACTATTAATTTAATTACTATAACTATGCATTTTAACTCTATAAACTACTCTTAATATAGACTATTACTGCTAGCTAATATAATTCTAGTAAGGAAGGCCTGTTGCTTAGTTAATAGGTCTTAACCCTCTTCTAGCTAATTAGTAAGGTTATCTAAGGCCTATATTTAACTTGCAATATATATAAGGATAGATACATTTTATATATTAAAAAGCCTTACTTTATAATTAAAGATTATAAGATTAACTTATTACTTTAGTAGTAATTTATTAATATATAGTAAGTCTTTACTTATAATTTTCTAAATATAAAGGAAAGTATATAAGTTTAAGATATAATTAAGATTAAGATTATTAATATTAATTAGAAGATTAGTTATATAATAATTAGCTACTATATCTAGAGGATTATAGCTAGATTAGCTGTTATTAATGCTAATTATATAGCGCTGCATTTTATAATAGATTTTAGGGTTTTTAGCCTATTTTAAAATAGTCTATTTAGGTTAAAGCCTTAGTAATAATTACCTTAACTAGGTAATAATAAAGAAGGCATTTAGCCTTAGCAGGCTAAGGGAAATATCTTTTTTATATTTATAAATTAAAGCTACTTATTTAGTTAAATTATAAGGTTAAAAGTAGCAGCACTATATAACCTTAAGACTTAATTTTAAGGTTATTGTATTTTTTAGTATAATGTATAATACCTTATATTATAATATGCTAAAAATAAGCATTATATTATATTATCTCATTATATAAGACTTTATTAACTATACCTTGCGTATTGCTGCAGAGATATTTTAACTTTTTAATAATATAATATTAATAAGCTAAATAGGAATTATAATAAGTATTTCTAGTAAGAGAAGAATGCTCTTTTAAAGATCTTTATAAGATTAACTTAACCTAAGAGAAAATATAGTAATAATATAATATTTAAAACTTAGATATTTATTAAAGGATACGCTTAAGAAGGCTATACTATATATATAGAATATTAAGATTAAGGAAATTCTAAGAATTAAGTATAAGATCTATACTAGAATGCATATTACTTAGGTTATTTTAAGAAGAAAGTTAAAGAGAAGTGCTTTAAGATCCTTTTAGTATATATATTAGAATCTTTAAAATTATTTAAAAAGCTATAATAAATTAAAATAGTTACTAGTTATTAAAAAAGAATATAATAAATAGATATTTACTAAAGCTTTATATATAAAGTAATATAATATAGTATTTAATACTTTATTTTACTTTAAATACTAGGTATAATATTAATTTAAAGTTGTAATTTATATAATTTGCTAAGATAATAAGTATATTATAATTACAGTTAAGGGGTTAATTTAATTTTAATATTAAGTGAATTTTTAAGGTATTAAGCTAGAGCTTATATTACTATATACTTATAAAGTAAATAGAGCTGCTAAATAAAGTAGTAAGCAATTTACTATAAAATCCGTTTTAATGCTTTATAGGGCTAACCTGCTAGAGAAGCTCTAGCCTAAGAGCACTAAAATAGTATTCTATCTGCTTAATATTAGCCTATTATATAGACTTAAATAGAAATTACTAATTAAAGTACTTAAAGAATAGTTTAAATACTATATACTATTATAAATAAAATAAGAAAATATAAATCTTAAACTAAATATAAGTTTACTATTTATATATAGTTACTATATATACCTCTTAAAAAGAGAGAAAGAAGGAGAAAAAAAAAAGAGAAATATAAAGATTAAGCTAAAAGTATATATTAAATACTTAATTAACTATATTATAAGTAATATATATTATATCTAGATCCTTTGCCTTAAGAGA
The DNA here is from genome assembly GCA_013183765.1 of Fusarium xylarioides. Taxonomy (NCBI): domain Eukaryota; kingdom Fungi; phylum Ascomycota; class Sordariomycetes; order Hypocreales; family Nectriaceae; genus Fusarium; species Fusarium xylarioides. The sequence goes on along the minus strand of SRZU01000091.1, from coordinate 116,607 downwards.
GTAATAATAATATAAAATATATAATTTAATAAATCTATTTTTTATAATAAATATATTAAGCTTTAGTTAGAAAAGCTTATTATTAAGCTTAATAACTAGATAATTTATAAAGATTAATCTTATTTAAATAAGATTAAGATAAAAAGAACTCCTTAAGTAGATATACTAGTTAAATAACTAGTTAAGTTAAGCTTAAGGGTAAATACTATACCTATAAGTATCTTATAATAATTAAAGAGTGTAAAAAATACTTAAAGTATAGTAAGAGATCTAACTAAACCTTAACTAATTAAACTTAAAATGCTAGAAGTAACTCTAGAACTAGATATATACTTAAAAGATAGTAATATAGCTTAAATTCCTTTAAGCCTTAATATAATAATATAAAGAGAAGAAATTCCTCTTAAAGTAAAAGATAATATAATAAACTAAAAGCTTTAAAGCTTTATTAATATAAATAAAAGCTTACTAGTAAAAAGTATTATATCTTAAAAATAATAGAGTACTATTAAAAATATCCTTAAAAGCTTAATAAAAAGTTAAAAAGTATAAATATAATACCTTTAGAAAGTAAAAAAAGTACTATTAAATAGTAAGTATATATTAAATAAACTAATAGAAAGAACTTCTAAATGCTTTAAAACTCTAAATAAAGGCAGGATAGAGGCTAAAGATACTATAAAGCTTAGAGAATAAGAGTAAAGTGCTTTACTTGCTCTTAAGATATAGCTTTAAATATAAGATAAGATAGTAAATAGAGCTTTATAAGAAGCTAAAATACTATTTAGAATACTAAATTAAATTAAGATAAAGATCTTAGCTCTATTAAGATATTAAATGCACTTTATAATACTAGTTAAGATATAAATTAATACTTTACTAGATATAGAAATACAGGTAATAATATAGCTAGAGCTTATAGCAAATTAAGAAGTATAACTAAAAAGGGATTAAAGATGCCTTAAGGAGAAAAGATAACTTATAGGAGAACTATTAAGATGTAATACTTAATAATAAGAAATTAAGCAAGAAGGAAAGAGTATAGGATAGAACTTAAAAATATAAATAAAAATATAAGGGTATAGATAGGATAATAAAGTAGCTTTTTTCTTAACTAATTATTATAAAGAAAAGCTACTATATCCTAGAAGCGTTCTTATAGCTTTTACTACTTTCCTTAATATAATTAAAAAGGCTAAGAAAGCTAATAAAAAGAGTATAATAAAGTTAAACTTAAAGCTTAATTCTTTTAAGCTTAAGTAGATATATAATATCTTAAAGCCTATAATAATTTACTAGAATGCACTCTTTTTACTTCTAAAGATATAAAAAGAGCTAAAAACTTATATATTTAAAGAGCTATTCTTTATAGTAATATATATTAAAGTAAAGAAGCTTATTAACTTTAAAACTTAAAAAGTAATATTATAGTAAGATATATAGATTAAATTAATACTTATAAAATAGGTATTTATATATAAATTTAACTAAAATAGAAACTTAAATAAGTATAAAGTATAAATATATATATAAGGAGATTTATAACTAGAAAATATAATCTAAAGTATATATATAGTAACTCTTATAATATATTTATTTTATATTATAATTACTCTAGCAGCTAAGTATAATCTTAAAATCTACTAACTAGATATAATAAATGCATTTATTAATACATTATATAATAAAAATAAACCTCTAGTTATATACTACTTTCTATAAAGCTTTAAATAAGCTAGAAAGCTTATAGAGCTAGAAAGAGCACTATATAGATTAAGAGACTTACCTATCTTATAGTTTAAGAAATTCTTAAGTACTCTTAAATGCCTTAATCTAGAACCTAGTAAGGAAGAGGAATGCTTATTTTATATAAAAATATAAAATATACTAGTAGTATTCTTTATAGATAATATCCTTATCTTATATTACTATAAATAGAAAGAAGCTATAAATAAGATTATTAAAGCGCTAAAAGAGATATATAAGCTTTAAGATAAAGGAAAAGCTAAGTAGTTCTTAAGAATTAGAATTATTAAAAATAAGCTAAATAAGAAAATCTACCTCTATTATAACTTATATCTAGAGAAATATACAGTTAAATATAACTTTAATAAGTATAACTAGTTTCTTACTATTTCTATTCTTATTATTAAGCTTTCTAAGAAAGAGAACTAAGTATCCTTAGCTTATATTAAGTTATATTAAAAAAAGGTTAAATCTTTACTATATATTATAATAATAGTAAGGCTAGATATTACTTTTATAGTATCTTAGCTTTTTAAATACCTTATAAATTTAAGTAAAAAGCACTATAAGTTTATAAACTAAGCTCTTTAATATCTTTATATTACTTATAATTTTATAATTACTTATAAAGGTAATTATAATAAAACTTAAATACTTTATATAGCATTAAATGCTTTATTTATAAATAATAAGAAAATAAGAAGATTATTATAAAGATATCTTATTATCCTCTTTAGTAGTACTATAATATAAAAAGTAATATACTAAAGTATAGTTTTAACCTTTATAATAGAAATAGAACTAATTATATTAAAGTATATTATAGCTAAAGTAATAGGTTTATAGCATTTTCTTAATAAATTATACTTTTACTTAATAAAGCTATATACTATTTACTATAATAATTAATAGATAATATATCTTATTATAAAGCTAAGTATTAAGATTAATACTTAATTATATTATATAGAAATTTAAAATATATAGTTATAATAAGAAGAAAATAAAAAGAGCTTTTAAATTACCTACTTACTTATAGTAAAGATACTAGTAAATAGATTAATTAAAGCTTTATTATAATAGTAATTTAAATACTTTAAAGTATTACTTAATCTTATATAACTTAAGTAATTAAAAGTTTTAATAAAGTAAAGTTTAATTATTTAACTAGCTAGTAATAAAAGTAAAGAGCTTAAGGTATTTCTTATAGCTAAAATACTTTTATTTAAATATAATAAATAGTTCTAAAAAGCTTAAATAATAGTATTATTACTAATATCTTTATTTTTATCTTTATCTTTATTATTATTATTAATAGAGATAATATTACTAAGTCTTACTAAGCTATTATAAATTATATTAAAAGCCTTAAGATTTATTATACTAGAAAAGCTCCCCTTATTAAAAGTAAGTATACCTAGATTAAGATAAGGTATCTTAAAGACTTAAAAAGGAAGAATATAATAATTAGAAATAGTAAAAAGGGTAAAGTAAGCCTTAAAGAGCTTAAATATAACTAAAGTGTAAGTTCTAGTATAAGTAATCTCTTATATAAATAATTAGCTTAAAGTAAATAAATAAAAAAAGATAAATAACTTATAAAATAAATGCTATTAGCAATTGCATTATAAAGGGTAATAGCTAGAGGAAATAAATAATAAAGATTAAATAAATTAGTAATATACTTAAAAAGAAATATAAAAGCACTTATAGGCTAGTATAACCCTTATAACTACTATAAGAGCAATAATAATAGCACTTTAAGTTAAGTTTATCCTTTATCGTATAATAAAATAATAGACTTTTACCTAATAAGATACTCTTAAAGTACTATATATATAGGAATATATACTTTTTGCCTTTAGAGAACTTAAGCTTATACTTTAAAGTATATATGGTTTTAGAGATCTTAAGGGTTTTTACTAAAGTAACTGTAATAAAGGAATTCTTCTTCTTAATAAAGTAAAGAATTTTAAGTATAGTATTATTATTAAAGAGAAGCTTAACCTTACTATTATAAGATATTATAATACTAGTAAAACTCTTAACTTTAATTAAAGTATAATTAAACTTAAAGATATTATCTTTAAGTTTAAATTTAAGCTATATTATCTCTAATTAGTATATATATTAAATAAGAGATAAAAATAAGATTTATAATAAAAACTTTACCTTTTAAGAGAGAAAAATAAGTATTAAATTTATATATAATTTAATAAGTATTAAGTTATTTATATAAATATATATTACTAGGAGAATAGCTATAGTAAGATTAAAATAACCTACTAAAAGGTAAGCAAGAAGATTAGGTATTAAGTGCAATAGAGAGATTAATAGAGAGCTTGTAGGTATAAGTTATAGCGCTTAAATAAGGGGTATAAAGCAGTAAAGCAGAGTAGTTATATATAGGGTAATTAATATAAAAAATAGTAGCCTAAAGGTAATTATTATATTCTTTATAAATAGCAGGATTATTAAGAGCAGGAGGCTATATTAAATTATTAGTATATAAGTAAAATAAAAAGTATACTATTAAAGGAATAGATACTTTAAGTTAAAAGGCTAGTAAGATAATTATATATTATAATAAAAATTATAAAGCTTAAAGAAGGAAAAAGAAAAAAAAATTATAAAGAGATAAAAGAAAAGCTTTTATAGCTAAAAAGTAAAAACCTAAAGGCTATATAGCACTTTTTTATTATAATTTATTATACTTATTATATTTATATTTATAAAATTAAAAGAGTATATATTTAAAGTAATAATAATATAATACTATTATAATTTTTTATTATCTATTTATTTTTTTTTATTATAAAAATATATTAAGTAAAATTAAAGCTATTTAAGACTTATTTAACTATATAAATAATATACAGTTAAATAGGAGGTGTATTAAGCTGTAAATAGTAAAATGCTCTCTAATTAGTCAGATTGAACCTACTGCGCGATTTCTGTAGCTTAATAAGGTCAAACCGACCGCCACCTTCAATTAAAGAAAACAAGGCTCTTTCAATTAAAGCTGAAATGCTCGTTGTGACTAATCTACGCATTGTACAACAGGTTGACTATCATAACGGGTTGTTTTCACACTGTATTATCGTGCGAACCCATGATGCCCCACTGAGGGAGGAGAATACCCTTGCATCGAGTTTCCCACTGATGCCGCGTCAGGTTCCGCGATGATAGGCGGAAGATTCCAGCAAATGACGCGTTTGCACCAGAAATAAGCAAAACTCCAAAAAACAACGAATTGGAAAAGTAGCCGGCGCCATGATTGTGTCAGATACGCCTAGTCACGTGCAGTACGTCACTTCCGCGTTTTTTGAGTTTGGCCCCCCTCGATAAATTAGGCGCGTTCCCTCCCGCAATCCAACCCTTCATCAACGCGATCGATCGGTTTGCCCTACTTTACGCGTACTAACTACATGTCATGTGGGTACACCCATAGCTCCCGCTCACCGCAAGCATGCACTGATATCATATCCAGATACCTCGTTCATCCACGCGACCCATGCCCAAAATGAGAGGCCCAGCCCCTCCGACTTACCTTCCTACTCCGCCGGCCCAGGGGACAAAGAGAAAGGCCAGTGATGGTGCTTCGACAAGCGAGAACGACGACCAATCACAAACGCTCCCTCCTTCACCCAAACGGACTCAACGCGAAGCATCATTCCTCAGCATCTCATCCGGTGACGGCGATGAATATGTTGCCCCACATGACCCATTGGCACCGCCCGACGCTCGACCTGTCATCAATACTGAACCAACGCTTTCTGCTGAACAACGGCAACTAGTCGACGCCATCGTTTACGGCCAACGCAATGTTTTCTTCACTGGCTCAGCTGGCTGCGGTAAATCTACCGTCCTCAGAACCGCCATTCGAGAGCTGAGGGACCAGCATCGGAGAGTCACCATCTGTGCACCCACTGGCCGCGCAGCCGTGCAAATTGGTGGCATGACTACCTACTCTTATATGGGATGGGCGCCCAAATTATTTGAAGGAGGAATAGACGGGCTCAAGAAGTCAAGCTGGAAAAAGACAGTAAGAAAGCGTCTCAGAAGAACAGACGTACTGATCATCGATGAGATCAGCATGGTCAGCAGCGATTTCTTCAACCGCATGAATGCGTGCTTGAAAGAGGTGAAATGGGGACAAGAAGCTGGCGCCCCAGCTTTTGGCGGCCTGAAAGTCGTCGTTACTGGAGACTTTTGCCAGCTAGCCCCCGTCAACCCTTTCGAGTTCTGCTACACTTGCGGTGCTCGCCTTACATTCAACAAAGTAACTGGTATATACAGATGTCCCAAATTCAGTGGCCATGGATCCTGGGCAGAGGAGGACCAGTGGGCCTTCAGGAGCTCTGCATGGGCTGAGGCCAACTTTGCCTGCTTCAACTTGACCGAGATTCATCGACAGAACGACCCTGTATTCGTGAGAATGCTGGAGAAGTGTAGACTTGGATTTCCCTTCACCGAGAACGATATCGACCTTCTTATGAATCACGACTGCGAGGTTGAGGATGCGCCACAGCTCCTCTGCACGAGAAAAGAGGTCGACCCTATCAATAAAGGCAAATTCAACGCAATCACGGGATTTCAGAGACGACAGTATAGAGTCCTCGATGGATTTGATTGCAGAGAGCGACATAGATATGAGTTCCAGCGTTACTTCGACACGCTACCCAATAATACATTGAAGGTTCATGAAAATCACCCACTGGACCCAGTTGTGAACCTCAAGGAAACGATGCAGGTCATGCTTCAAGTGAACCTGGACATCCGAGCTGGATTCGTCAACGGAAGCCAAGGCGTTATTTGCGGCTGGGAGAAAATCGACCTAGCGAGGCTGCCAGAACTTACAGGAGAACACTCCGATATCAGAGAATCCTATGTCCGACGGTTTACTCTCGAACACCTACGGCTCTACCCCGACGAAGAAGATCAAGTCTGGCCAGTCGTGCGCTTCAACAACGGAAAGACTCGGACAATCTACCCATGGTGTGTAGCAAACCCCGTTGGACTTGACGAGCCTTTTTCTTTCCTGCACATAACGCAAATCCCTCTTGTTCCTGGCTGGGCTATTACCGTTCATAAGAGTCAGGGCATGACTCTTGAGCGTGTGATTGTTAATTTGACTGAGGCCTTTGCGGAGGGACAAGTATATGTTGCACTGTCGAGAGCGACTTGTCTTGGCGGCCTGAAAGTTGCAGGTAGTGCGCAGGGTCTAACGGTGGGAGAGGGAGGGAATGAGGAGGTTCGTCAGTTTCTTGCAGACACTTTTGGTACTGAGAACTTTGAAGAGCTTGAGGATGAGGAACATGAAGAATCTTAGGGACAAAGAGTTGCGGTATGGGGCAGTTGTTGAATATGGTTTCCCTTTTGTATGGGCTTTGTATCAGTATTATACATGGATGATGTTATGTTCAAGCGGCCGTAGTATTCTTGCATGTTTGGTAGTCATTGACTTGAATTGACCGATGGTGTATTCGTGGCAGTCCAAATGGCTAGGTAAGCCTGTTACATGGAGAAGTGTTCTTTGTGACAAATAGTCTATATACCCGTTATGATCTGATTATTCTCAAAACAGCAAGGTATTGACTCCAAGCTCCGCAGACTATCCATTCACAACCTCCTCGTCAGCTTATAACCCGCGTTGGGAGCCAAGCCTTGGGTAAGGAGTTGGATATTTATTATTCTTGTCGCTTACCCATCGAGGATAATCAGTTCCTGTTGTAGACGGTTACAATAGGTTGGGTCACGTGCGTGACGCTACGCGTTTAGAGTTTGGCCCGTAATAAAATGGTCGCGTCCCCGCGCCCCGCCCTCTCCCATCCCAAAGCTTCATCTACGCGATCGATCCGATCACTGTGCCTCACGCGTATCTACGTGCCATGTGGGTTTCCCTAGTCTCCCGTTCACCGCAAACATGCACTGACATTGAATACAGTTACCTCATCCATTCCTACCCCAGCCAATTATTACTAGTACCCTTCCCATGCCGAGAATGAGAGGTCCTGCCCCAAGCGCTTTCCCCCAGAGGGACTCCCCTAGGGCACCTCTTAAGAGGAAACTCGACACCAATGCGCAAGCTCCGATACCTGCCAGCGAACCTAAGCGTCTTCGGCGATCGTCTTCCTTCATCAGTATCCCCTCCTCGTCCGACGAAGATGAAGCCCCCAAACCCAAATCGTCAAGCCGCGGCAAAGCGAAGTCCTCGCCTCAACAACCAAGGCCGAACAAGAATACGATGGCAAACTTTCTAGCCATGGGAAAGCAAAAGCCACAGCAGATACCATCTCAGAAGCCGCTGCAGAAGTCATCGCCTCCAAAGCCATTGCAGATGCAGCCGCAGATCCGAAAGGAGATCCTAGAGCAAAGGCTACAGCACCTCCGACAGCAGGCTCCACAGCAGATTCCACAGCCGAAGCCATCGCCGCCGAATCCACCGCAGATCCTCCGGCAAAGGTCACAGCAGATCCCACGGCAGTTTCCACCGGAATTCCTCCCAGACCAGACCCTACAGCAGATTCTACAGCAATTCCCATCGGAGCAGATCCCAGAGCAGATCCTACAGCAGGTTCTACAGTATATCCTACCGCAGATGCCACAGCCAAGGACACAGCAAAGGCCACAGCAGATCCCACAACAGATTCCACAGCCGCCGCCGCCGATGCCCGTACTTCCGTCTTATCCCTCTATAAGTGGTCCCGCCGACAATGAGAACGACTTCTTGGACGTTGACTCGGTGTCTGAGGTTGACCTGGTGCCTGAGCCAACTCTATGCAAAGAGCAGCAAGACCTTCTCGATCTCATCATGTCAGGAAGAAACGTCTTCTTTACTGGCTCAGCAGGATGCGGCAAGTCCACAGTTCTGAAAGCAGCAGTCAAGAAGCTTCGAGCAGCGGGCAAAATCGTTCACATCACCGCGCCTACTGGTCGAGCCGCTCTTGGAGTCAATGGTGTGACTACCTGGTCCTACATGGGCTGGATAACTGATTCTATGAAGCTCCCCCTGAGTGAGCTCAAAGGTATTTCACATCGCCCAACTGTCAAGGCGCGTCTCCAGGAGACGGATGTTCTTATCATCGATGAGATCAGTATGGTTGAGAACCATCATTTCCAGCGCATGAACGAAGGCCTCAAGAGTGCACGCTGCTGGTCACACCAACACAGGGACTACATCCCAAACGCCCCAGCTTTTGGCGGCGTCCAACTTCTTGTCACCGGCGATTTCTGTCAGTTACCTCCAGTCAAGCCTTTCGGACACTGCATGTATTGTGGCTCACCCACAATTCCGGATGATGAAAGGTCCCCCACTGAGTGGAACTGTAACGGGAGGTCGAACTGCGGCCCATTTTATGTTGAGGACCAGTGGGCCTTCAGGAGCGCTGCCTGGGAACAAGCTAATTTCACGCATGTTCACTTGAAAGAGATTCATCGTCAGTCAGATCGGTCTTTTGTGAAGATGCTCCAGAAGTGTCGACTTGGCATACCATTCTCTAAAGAAGAAGAGAAGAAGCTTCTTAGACAAGATCCCGAAGATCCAAAGTTTCGAAACGTGACAAAGCTTTTCGCCTACAAGAAAGCCGTACAGACAGAGAATAGAAGAAGCTTCGGGAATTTGCCTGGCAGAAGTACCATCTATGAAGCCATTGACGGCTTCGATTGGAGACCACAACATACAGAACTCGAACATTACAATCAAAGAGCTCGAAGGGATAAATATTCCGATGTCCCGTATGTGGAGGGGACTCTAGAACAGTGCAAGGAGAGTCCATTGGATGCCTACGTCGAGATGAAAGTCAATGCACTGGTCATGCTCAAGATCAACCTCGATACAGAGAAAGGCCTCGTCAACGGAAGCCAAGGCATCGTCGTCGGCTGGGAACCCCACGATCCTGCCAAACTCCCAAACACGAAAAAAGCCACCCTCTTGAATATAGATGTCCTTGCCGGTCACCATGCTGACTGGCGAGCGAAAAAGATCCAGAGGTACGCAGAGAGGCGCGGGATCAGGCAATGGCCGATCGTTCGGTTCAACAACGGTGTTACACGCACGATATATCCATGGGTAATGGTCAACACGCTCGGGGCAACGGAGCCTTACTCGGTACTCTACAGGACACAGCTCCCGCTGGTTCTCGCGTGGGCTGTCAGTATTCATAAGTCTCAGGGTATGACGCTGACACACGTCACGACGGACCTTTCGCAAGCATGGGAGCAGGCGTTGAAGTATGTTGCGTTATCGCGCGTGACGAACCTTGACGGTCTTGCCATTCTCAAGCCTGGGGGGTGGAACAAGCGTAAAAGCCGTAAGGAGTCGTTGGAGGTGATAGAGACGTCATCCCACGAAGTGAGGGAGTTTCTTGAGGACAAGTTTGGGAGAAATCTGTTCACAGACCTTGAAAGAAACAGATGATGTACAAGACTGTATCTAAAGCAAACAAATAAGTTTAATTGACTGTTGCAAGCAATCATTCACAGGGCTAAACGCCATACAGAAACAACAGCTACCCCGTTAACCCAGTGACAAGACTTGGGTCTCTCCATTTCCCCCTGGGCGAAGATAGCCTAACCTTGGATAAGGAGTCGGATACTTATTATCATCATCACTTACCCATCGAGGATAATCAGGATCCTGCTCGGAATGGTAAGAAAGAACACACTCGTACTGCTTGGGTTTGAACACTTACGTTATCGAAGAATGGATGCTTTGAACCAATATCCTGACGTTCCTGATACCATTCACTTTCTGGTAGATGCCGTCTTTTGCACCAGATACAACGCGGTACTGTTCTGTGGGAGACTGTCTTGCCGCAAGTACACCAAAACTAGAACAAGTTGTCAGTGTACCTCTCAACGCTCCTGGTTAGGATTCATACTGCTCGCTCAAATGTATGATTATGAAGCGTCTTTGAAGGCTCAAAGTCATCTCCGTAGTCCATATCCTCCCTCACAATCCAATTCCACTCCATCTCTGTTCGTTCCGCAAAGTACTTCCTCGACGTCTTGCGCTCTTCCTCCTCGCATCTCACGCAGATCCACCTCGTATACACATCGCAATCGCATCTTTCGTTCAAGAACTTCCCCGACACTTCTTTCTCAGTTTTCCCGTCACACTCCTTGCACAAACATATGATGTTATCAAGCTCGTAACTTCCTCTCAAGTGCGGTCGGCGATTCGGATATGCACTTGGCGGAGCTGCACGAGGATAGCATCGGCATTCCTCACAGATGTTGATACCGCATTTCAAACACGGTAAAGCACCCGCTTCATCACACTTAGTGTTGTATAAGGGTACTTCAATCTCTTCGTCGCCTCTGAGATGAGGACTCGGCGTCCACTGACCCGCCATGCGGTTTCGGTGATAGGGACTTGCAAAGCCTTGACGTGTAGCGAGGCCGCGACCATCGCAGAGGCAATGACGACTGAGCGACTTGAAGATCACTTGTGACGATTTGATGTACTCGTAAGTTGACTTGCTTGTCAGACCGAGATGATAAAGATCAAGGGTTAAGAGCCATGGAGCTAGGGATGTGAGGATCGAGTATGATGAGATAAGGTCCTCAATGCTGGAACCAGCGTTGTTGGATGAAGTGGACGCCATGATTGATTATTGTAACGAATCTTCTTATTAAGATTCGTCGTCACCTTTCTCTCGATTGTTGAAGGGCTGCTGTAGCTTGGTTGTGATATCACGTGGGTAAGCAATAATATGAGTCAGATTTCAACATTAGGTCTTTGTCAGACTCATCCGAAGGTCGGAATCAAAGGTATGAGATCATGCTTACCGAGGCCGGTATCTTGGCGAAATAAAAGTCAGGGTTTCCTTCTGTCGTTGATGTGAGATGTGAATCTGGGATAAGCCGCTTCTTCCCCGAGTTAGCTATAGCACTGGTCTGGACCTACGCCACAAGTTGACTATCTTTAGTTCGGCTCGATCAAGCCAACGAGATGCTTCAGTGAGACATACTTATGAGGATTGGCTTTTGCTATATTGGTCTGGGCGATTATTCGCCAATGCATTACGGCGAATCTAGACTCGAGATGGTTGGGTTTGACGGCGTACATATCTTCAAAGGCGCCGCCCTGATAGGGGTATCTAATTTGACCTTGCGATTAGAACAATATTCTTACAATCTGTATCGCTCTGAGATTGCAAGCATCACTATTCCTGTTGCTTATCTCGAAAGACTTTTTGACGCATTGGAAGATATGATTTGAGTGGAGTTTGTATTCTACTAGACCGCATCCTCTATGCTATTATTGAAAACTAGCAACTGTGATCGGCATTTTATGTCTTCTTGTTCTGCTTAGACACAAGCTCCAGGAGCCAATTTCTGTGCTCTTCCACCAGATGCGGACTATGTCCAGATTCGATCTCCAAAGTGTCAGTGCCCCAATTCTGAGCCACGTTCCGAAGCATCTCCCTGCTGAAGATAGGATAATTCTTGCAGATAACCATGGTCTTGGGAATCGTCAAGTCTGCCGGGGTACAAACCATAGGAACTTCGAAGGGTGCTTTGCTTTGATGGCAAAGTGTAGGGATAATCTCATCCGCGATGCTCTGATCAATATCTGAAAGAAATTCTTCTTTGACCCTATCCAGCTTCAGTGGCATACGTGTGTCCTGAATTATAGTTAGCTCAGCGACTTTGAGTGTTGACCTACCGAAACATCATGAAAGAATGGTGTCTTGTGATGCTCACCCGCAGCCTCATACATGGAGATGCCTTTGTGTAGAACAGGCGTTGGGGCCACATAAATCACGGCGCTGAAACCACCAGGAAGGCCTTTCTGCTCTCTTTCTGCAATACTGTGACCTTCAATCGCCACGGTAAGAGGGATAGCTCCATAGCTATGACCAAGACCAATTACTTTCCTCCCGCTGTCGATATAGGGCAGAACAGCGTCGTGAATCCTCTTTACATCATCATGGCAGGTCTTACTATCGACTGAATCATCGTAGCCGGAGCTTGCAAGAGGTGGCGCGAGGACAGTAAAGCCTTGTTGCTGGAAAGCTTGGACGAGAAGACGGTAGTGGAGAGGCCGATGCCATGAATTAGAAGTATGACTGGCTTTTGATCTTTATTATCCATTTCAAGTATCATGTGAGAGTGAAGATAATGTTCAGAATTATAATCGGCTTATAGAGTCGCTTATCAAGGAATCCTTCTTCGGACAAAACCTCCGATTTCGCACTGAGATCTCCGTGATAAGCCATAGAGTTTGATCCTTCGCTAGCTCTCGGATGGAGATTCGGACGAACTTGGGGCGCAGCATGCTGACAAACATACCCAGTCCTACTTATTACGGTTATACTGTCATCACTGTATAGGAGATTCCCATTGCTCCTACACGCATGACATCGGCTAGCAGCGGCAGGCCGGTTATGACTTCGCGGTGTATCTCAGACCCCCGGATGTATATTCCATCTTAACTACTCGACATCTAATATGAAATTAACCCTTCTTGCCATAGTAATCTAGGGAGCATGTTGCCGAGTTTCAATAATCCTGGCTAGAGTAGGATAATTGGTATGTTTTCTTTACGTTGCTCAACCTGACTCCGACAGAATTGAAGATCTCAGGAAGAAAGCCAAAGGCCTCAGCTCTCTATGCTCAGTAGCTGACCCCCCATCCGCCTCCTTGCATCATTGCCTACTATACTCGTCACACGAACGATTATAATCCTGCCGCATAGTCGTAGCTGCTGGCGGATCGGCCGATATTCTGGGCAACTACAGGGCCATCGAGATTGCTCATAGCAGTCACAGATCTCGTAAGTGGGAGTGTGGGTAGCGCATCTAGCTGCAGAAGCCGAAATGTATTCAGACAGTACCGGCGATTGATCAGCGTTGCCAACTACCAGTAGAAATTCGTTGCCACAGCTCGGCACGGCCCGGTTCAAGCTGTGATATTGATGTGTCCAGCAGCTCAGGGATCGTTGACCGTCGACTTTCCATTGGCTTCTGTCAATACGCGCTGATTTCATCCCGTGTTCGTCTGCACTGAATCGACCTGCATGTCACCTAATTCGGTAGATCTGGGACGCCGCTCGGATGAAAGTGGCTGAAAGGGCTGAGCTGAAAAACGATGATCTTTACCAGTCAGCATATACAAAGACGCCAAAGATACAATTCGTCACCCAGTCCATTGACTCGGCCGTCCCAACCTTCGACTCAAGCCGTGTCTTGGATCATTGCAGTTTGGGCATTGATATGCGACGCATAACGCCATCGGCTTCCGGGAACTCAGAGAGCCGAGACATATTCCTAGTGCCCTGGTTTTGTCACATTTTACATATGATTTTGTGTTTGATGCCGCCAGCTGATCTTTCAAATTTCTGACCAAAGTTTATGCCACTACGTAAGTCCAGACTGGAGCTACTCGCCAGCGAGTCCTGGTCAAGCTTCATGACATACATGCATATTTGATCCATGTCTTGAGTGACATGATCTACAAATTGTCTGTTCCGTGTCTCATTCATATGCTTGATTCAGCTGGCAACATCATCGAGCCGCATTATCATTACGTAGCTTCCCTTCCAGCTTCCCTCCAGTACTTTACATGCAAGTTGATATTGGCAGACCTAAATTATCGCTCACCAAAGATAAAAATCAGGTGAATCAGACAGTTCCTGTTTTTTCTAGTCAATATCTCCGCCAATTCGGTGTATCAAGTTTTCATCTGACATTAACAACTTTTGTTTACTCCAAAGCAACTATGGCTATGGGTCCCGTGTCTTTCCGGTGGCATCTTCAGATTGCAATCTTCGTTATATTCGCTGCCAATCTCGTCCTTGCCAATGGAAGCAACGATAGATTCCAGCAGATCCTTCACCCTCAAGAGGCTTCTCCTGAGATTGTCACCGGCCAATACAACCCTGCTCGTATCAGCATCCACAACACTACTGGTCATGTATCATGGGACTGGGCGAAGGTCGACTTCGTCAATCAAGATATACCAAAGAAACTCAATGAGTGTCTACAAGATGGAGGCTCCGTGACAGATGTCAAATGGGCGAACCACGGTAGAAGCGTCGTGGCAGTCTTTGCGTATGCAGTCGTTGTCATCAACCATTGTCCCGACGAACCATCTAGAGACAAGATCATAACCTTCGGCATGTGTTTGGATAAATTCGGTCTGGGAGGAACTCACGGCATTGAGCCGCTGCCCGATGGGAAGCTTGCCATAGCAACGACTTCCTATGAAGCAACAGGAAACATCAAGATTGTCAACACGGACTTGGGCACGTCAAACCCATATCCAGGCTTTCTCCAAGAGCTTGATGGTCTGCCTGCTGTGCACAGTCTTGCATGGGACCAAGTAACACAAAGTCTTTGGGCCGTCGGGAATGATCTACCTCCCCAAGGGAGATGTCCCTCGACAGCGCAGCTGAATCGTTATGAGTATAGAGATGGTTCATTCTCTCGAAAGTCCTCTCAAGTCGAGCCCATTGGTCTTCCGAAAATGCTCAACGAGGAATGGGACGACTCATGGTGGGATGGAGGACATGATATCACGCCTGTTCCTGACCAACGACACCTCCTCATTTCTACAGATCTGGACCTTCACCTCTTCAATCTGACCTCGGCCTCATTTCTGCACGGAGAAGGAGTGTTAGAACAGTCGTTTATGCAGGAGTTCAAGCCAGTCAGCTCTCATGAGAAGAACCTGCCTCGGGCTGATGTCAAGTCATTGAGCTTGCACAAGAGTGCTGGTACCCTTTATGTGCAAGCTGATTGGAAAGGTTACTTTTCAACTCATGTCAATCATCTTACACCAGGGGCGAAGACTCCAAGAGCCATCTCTTTCTTGCAATCGGTATATCGTTCTCGTTGGTTCTCGCCCGTGGCTGGATGGTCTGTTGAGTAGCATTTTTATTGGGGGGGGGGGGGGGTTGGATCTACCTGACTGTCACCTTCGGGTCATGAAGTCATATAGTGAATGATAACATATCACCCTCTTCGAGAGATTCAAGTCTTAGCTGTCCCAGTGATCGTTGGAGCAGGACTGGGTCTGATTCCTATCATGGGACCTCTTCTAGCACTGAACTGGGACATTATATACTCATATTTGGAGATCCGGCAGGTTTTGCCGAGTATGCCCATATCGGTAAAGATTGGTTGACTGTCTTGAAGCTCCAGGCAGCAGAAGTCGAGAAGTCAATCAAGTAATGAAGGGTAGATGTATCAAGACTATTGTATGGAGTTCTCCGAAATTTAAGCTCGGCCGATCTTGACAAAAAGGCCTTTTACATACTATTCCCCTATTTTCTTCCTCAAATCAGAAAATAAGTCTATTGACAAGCTTGGCAGATATTACGTCTTTGATTCTCATGACATGCGCCTTCGCATTTGTGAACTCTGTTCTTCAGTATCTACATCAATGCGCCTATATTGGTGGTGATTAGTAGCATCAGGCACGAAAACACAGCTTCTTCAGCTGGGTATTATGGTAGCTATTGACGCTGCATTATATCTTAAAAAAGGCCTCTTCCATGAGTCAATGCCCTCACTGTTCCTTGTCTGTCTCTGAAAAGGTGACACAATCCTTCTATAAAATGTCCGGGCACTCAGCTTGCAAACCGTGCGAAACGTTTAGACACCTCGAATCTACCAATACCCAGTGCTACAGAAATATCCTACTTAAAATCCATCAAAAGCCAACGTATTAATAGAATCCAAGATGTGCGATAGCGTATTAGTACAGTATATAGGGTGCTGTGGCCATGCTCTCAGTTCAGGCACAGAACTCAGACCATGCGCTTTCCAGGGGACTGAGTATTGCCATGTGAATTATCTTGAAGATAATCGGGACGGCTTCATAGAGTGTAATGCCTGCTACATCGAGAGGGAGAGGAAGGAGGAGGAGGAGAGGAAGAAGAACGCTATGGAGTTTTAAAGCTACAATATTGACTGCGGAACGGAGAAAGTGATGTCATAAGTAGGGAGAGATGTTGATTACAGGCTTTATTTCGTATTCAAATACTGATGCACTGACTCATAGAGAGGTCTACTCTAAGTTGCCTGAAGTGATACAGGTGTCAGCGGTCGGTGAATGGAAGCACGTGTGCAGGTGACCCATCTTTGTCTTACTTCCAGCTCACACTGAGCATTCAACTTCGGTGTGATACACCTACGAAAGCTGAAAAGTATATAAACCAGGCTTTCAGCACTCTCTCAACGTCTCTTTGCAATAATCGCATTATCGTATAAACACCACTATCCTCAACCGCTCTCGCCAAATTTACATTAAAAATAAACAAAGCTTCTTGTTCCGCTCGGCTAACCATGTGCACAACCACATTTATCAGATACTGGGGCTATTGTGGTCATTTGATAAGTACAGAGACTGTTGATAAGTTCTGTGACAAAGAAAGATGCGTTAGAGACTATGATTCGAAAGACCCGCTCCTCCATAAGGAATGTGGCCCTTGTGAAGAGGCTCGGAAGAAGGAGGAGGAGGAGAAGCTGAAAGCGCTGCTTGCATAATGATAAAGTTGATGACGTGGTTTCAGAGGGTTAGAAGGTTTCTAGACTCTGAAAAGTAGTAGATATACTTGAATCACCATTGTTTTGGGTTTCATCTCTTGTATTTCGTCAGCTTGGGCTATGACAGTGACAACATTGCTGTCAAACTATACAAACAAGGCTATGGGCCGGTTCTACTGTAAAGCCTTAACTATTAAAACTTTAAAATACAAAGCTCACATCAAAACAGCTAGTTACAAATACAACATTGAAGCAAATATGTGCAGAACAATACATATCTCATGTTTCTGCCGGGTATGCTCTTTCAAGATCGGGTTCACGGTAGACGGGGTGCCATGCAAGAACCCGGGAGATGTGGAAAAAGGATGCACTGCCGAGTTTGAGGAAAAGACTGAGTATGCATCTCCTGACTTTTGCCAAAAGTGCCTGGAGAAGAAGAAGGAAGACAAGAAATGAGGACTGTAGTTGATAGCTGCAATGAGGGTCGGGCTGATCACCCTCTATCGATTTGATGAATAATGTCTTTCAATGAATATAATCGCGTGACACTCACAGCTGAACATTCATTGGGCTCTCCTCCGTAGTTTCAATGTCGAGTGGTAATTGAAATTCGTGCATATTCACAGCCCAGCAAGCAGTATATAAGTCCAGCCAGCTGCTCGCTTTCTGGCACGCCATATCTCAAATAAAGTCCGCCAAACAACTCTTCATGCATAGAAAACAACAACTGCTACTCGCCGTGATACCTACAACTGCCGCCATGTGCAAGACAGTAAGCATTCGATATCAATGCGAAGATTGCTGGACCCTCGGCCATGACGATACGACTGTGACGCCGTGTAAGACGCCGCGGCACAGGACGAAATGCAAGTCTGAGGTTAAAATAGTTAACGAATACTTCTCCCCAATATGGTGCACTGCTTGCATAGAGAAGAAATTAAAGGAGAAGAAGTGACTTAAATCACTACAGGCAGTAAAGGGCTTATCACTATTGCCGTTTTGATAAACGAGAGAGATTCTCTGTTTAATTTCTCCTAGATCCACGAGTGAAGAATTAGACGAAACTTCTTCATGTAACTATTGGTGATCAGCTCAAATCACGGGCCGTCGGTTCCTGTGAGCATAAATACGGCATTGTCTCCCTTGTAATTTTCTCGAAACGAAGACAGCCACACAGATCCAGCACGTCCAAGAGTCGAGACACGTACAAAGGTCCGCCAACATGTGCACCACCACCTTCGTGAGATACTACTGCAATGAGAAAAAATGTGACTACTTGATCAAATACCAACAGAGTGAAACGCCATGCGACGGGAAGAAAAAAGTCTTCACAAACAAAATGCAATATCGAGATAAATCGAGAGACGAGTACATGGATTGTTGGGAATGCCCAAAATGCATTGAAGTGATGAAGAAGAAGAAAGCAGAGGGTGTTGTTTGGTTATGACTATGCCTCCGGCTTTGGTGTGGTCAGCAATGATGGTGAGATTCGACGAGAGCGAAGGATCAAGTTAGCGGTTTTGGGAATGGCTTCGAATCAACCAAACAAGACTCTCAACACCAGCCACTTGAGAACTTTTCCTCTCCCGTCGTACTTAAGAAGTGAAAGAAATCGATGATACGAACGTGACATGACCCGCGTTGTACTTGCCGATCATTTGATCCCCATCTTGATTAAATGGTCTATTCTGGTGTATTGATGCCGCCACGTCCTCAATGTGAGAGCACACGTAAGCTCCATATATGGAACATAACCGATCCTCCGTTGATCATCGGAAGTCGGTGATCCAATGTCTCACTTCAGTCTCTCTCATTCCTTCACCACTTCAAAGAATTGATTCTCACCTCTTTTATTCCAAGCATTCCAACTGTCGTAACACCAATCAACCAATATGTTGCTTCAAGACCTAGCAACAGAGATCGTTGAACTGATTGTACAGAATCTGTCAGCACGCTCTGACCTCAACGCCTTCTGCCAGACAAACAAACGGCTCCATCACATTGCCAACGATCTTGTTTATCATGAAGATGCGCACTGGCGGTGTAACGCGCTCCGATGGGGTTCTGAACAGGGCCTCGTTTCGGTAGTGGAGAGATCACTCGATCAAGGCGCTGATGTCAACTACATCATCAACTCCGAAGATGAGACTGCCTTGTTTCCAGCTGTCCGGAAACAGTACTGGGATATTGTGCATCTGCTGCTGGCGAGAGGTGCCGATGTTCACCGCAGAAACAAGTTTGGCGATAACCTTGTATACTTTGCGGCGACTACTGGCAATGATGACATGGTGAAGCACATGCTAGATCAAGGTTTCGTTCCAAATTCTCATGTCCAAGGCGATGTTCCTCCTTTGTTGCTGGCAGTGCGAAGGGGATATCTCGACATCGTGAGGTTGCTATTTGATAGCGGGGCGTACATGGATGATAGCGACGACTGGGGCGAAACGCCTCTGCATATCACCGTGGGTGCTCCTCAGCATGACATCCTAAGCTTCTTCATCGAAAGAGATGTTTTTCGCAAAGACGGGACTGGAGCTCGTGGAGCTGATGCACTGGAGATGGCTGTCATACGAGGAGACATGCGAACTCTGACACTACTTCTTGAGGGCGGTGCTGACCCACTTATTCCAAGATGGACGAGACACCATGCGATTATCACGGCGGCACTAGCTCGGGAAGATGATATGGCCAATCTTAATGACAGAACGATTGGTAGCAAGGCCCGGGTTCCTTGAAGAGCATGGCAAGGAACTCCTGTGGTACGCTGTGAAGGGAAGATGTCAACGGTATACTCGCTACTTGTTGGATAAAGGCCTCGATCCGGACAGGGATCTATGGAAAGAAGTTGACGGTGTGATGGTTGGAGGTTCTGCCTTGGTAGTGGAGATGCTGGGCGCTGGTGTACTAACAGCATGATATTGGATTATAAGGCAACAGGAACGGTTTCGAGGATCAAGAAACAATCATTGCATTACTGGCACCTTGATTTTCAGGTTCGTTCCTTTCTAAATGACAGATAACTCACTAGCCTCCAGCTTCCTAGGGGAGAAAGGAAAAGTTAGGACCTTAAGCCTAACTGATAAAAAGATTTAGGTAACTTAGTATAAATTTAGGATAAGTTCAGTATACCTTTTATAGAGTTTATTCTATCACCCTAAACTTAGGTCTTATGTTTTTCTGCTCCATAAGGCTTCCAAGCTCCTTCGCTCTGTGTTAAGAAACAGACAACCGCTGCTTACTCTTCAAGGCATATCCACAAACAGAGCTAACAACCGCTTCTTTTCTATACTTTTCCTGAGCATAGCAATCTCGGCTTGCAAGTCCTCCTCTTCCTGTAGTAACGCCTTCTTCTTATCCTCGAGTTCTTTCACTCGAGTTTGCACACGTGTCAGATCTGCTTTCGCTCCAATCAAGCAATTATTCATCTCCTTGATCGTCTCCCCATCCCAAAGACTGAACCTATAACTCGTAGACGCAGATTTCTTGGGATTATCTCCGTTGCGAGATTTCTTATCTTTTGAATCCATCTCTTGCGGGTTATCCTTGAACCTAACCTTGTTCCCTGCTTTTGTCTTTGTTTCTTCTGTAGGCTTTTCCTCTGCGCAACCGTCCTTACCGCTTTGTCTTGGTTCCGATTCAGGTTTATCTCCCTCAGGCTCACTCTGGAGGCTGAGTTTGTTTTTCGAGACAGCTTCGGACATTTCTTCAGGTCCTCTCGTGGCTATGCTGCGCTTGCGGAGGTTGTTGTCTGCCACGGTGCTCTTGCTCGCCAAAGGTAACAAACAGCTTCCAGAGGAATTGTGTTAAGGGGAGGAGATCTCTAATGGGTGTGCGCATTCCGGGACCAAGCGGTTTGGCATTAATATAACACTTCCCCTACGATTCACAGCTTGCATCTCCACCAGCCATTAGTTGACAATTCTTTCGCAAGAGTAGGTCATTCAGAGACATCCCGCAGTCGCGCAGTAAATCAGCTCTCTAAACTTTTGTTGTCACCGAGACTCAAGATGGCCTTCCTGATCAGTCACCCCTCTGGTCCATTTCACCATGCTAGATAGGAGTATCGGTGATTATTATTGAAATCACCTGGCAGTAGAATGATTCTCAGCATCTCGTTATGGATTAACCTTTCCTATCAATATCACGACGCTATATTGATTTTGCATCCAGCTACTGTACTATGATACTCAGCCTTTGTCCGTAAATCGGCGATGTCAGCAATCTCGCGAGAAAAGTCCAACATGGAGTTTTGTCTATGCTGTAAGATTCTATATCTACTTGGAGACCAGCTTCGCCTTGCCACTATTGAGGCTTATTTCTTCTGGACTTCAGCTACCGACTTCTTTCTTTTCAATATCTCTGAGCTTCTTCAGCTCAAGATCCCACTTCCTTTGTTGCCTGTCTAAGCCCACCAGCCTACCCTCCAATCTATTAATTTCATCCTCATGCTTTCCAATCTCACATTTATACGAGCTCGCCAGGTTCGCTGATCTCTGCATTTGAGCTTCCTGTACTTTCCGCTTGCTTTCCTCCTCTCTGGCCCTAGTTCTTTCGAGAACATCTTGCAACTTGCTCTTCCCTTGACACAGCTTGTCCATTCTCCTCTTGACGTGTTCCTTGTCCACCTGCAGTTTCATTATCTCAAAGTTGACTTTCTCAAACCCCTCCATCACCTCTTTCTCAGTCTCGTTATGTTTCGTGGACGCAGGAACATCTTTTCGCCGGACGAGAAATTTGTCAAACATTCTGTCGAGTTGTAGTCGAATGATCGGAGTAGGTGATGGTGTTCTTCGATAGAGACTATAACACCTCTCTAGCGAGTGAGTGACAGGATATACAGGTTGGAGGAGAAGAACAGGTGACTAAGATTATCTTGCTGTAACGGCGATTTGTCTTAGATTCTTACGCGAAAGGCCTGGTTCAAAATAACAACATATGGTTCTAATCTCTTCCTCATATAAACCTCCATGGCGCTGTCTAGAACATTTATTCATTGCAGCCTCTCTTGCCACGTGTAAGTGAATTTCAAATGGTTTTCTCCTGTGAGAAGTTAAACCTCATCACTCTCGACTACCTCTATGCCCCTGATAGTAGTTGTTCACGGTGCAATCACTCTTCAGGAGTTCTATCTTCGGTTCAGGGTCAATGGGCTCTTTGATTGCCTGTGAAGCTTTATTCCACTCCATTCGTGATCTAGCGATCATTTAAACTTTACAACAATTGATACTACCCACCATTAAGTGGTAAAAGACTTCTCTGTTGGGGCTACATTGCATGTGTCAAATCTATGATTTCACCCATCGCAACAACCCAGATATCTATCTCTCTTGTAGCCTGGCCATTGCCTTCTGGTGCTTCTTCTTTTCTTCCTTGAGTTTCTCCTTCTTAAGATTCAATTTCTGTTTCTTGTCATCAAGCTTCTGCAGCTCCTTTCGAAGTTCTGTGATATCCTCTTCAACATCCGTTTCCTCATCCTTTCTGTCACCCTTTTCTAACTCCTCAATCTCCTTCTTGATATACTCTTTGTCTTTCTTCAGCTTTTCCTTTTTGAACTTGACTGTATGGAGTTTCTTCATGATTTCCTCAATAGCCTTGCCGTGCGCTACGAAGGCAGGAATGTCAAATAAATGGGGGAAGCGTCTGTTGGGCATTGTTGTCGCAAATTAGGCTCAGGGTTCGTAAAATGAGTTACTATCAGAATACACTAACGGTGCAAGAAATAATGATATTTATACTTTTGCGTTGTAACGGCTGGATCTTCTGCCGGAGCGTAACGGCAATGAATCCAGATAGTCTTGCTCAGATACAATGTTCCATGACCCATCTGCGATTTATGTTCACTGCTCTTTTGCTCACAAGTCATGGGTCGATCTTATACATCTCACCCTTCTGGGAACCCCAATTTCAACACTATTGGGTACTGCACTTGATTGTAGTTGTCCAATGTGAACTTCACCAGTGACGGGTACTTGGTCTTGTTCAGAGCTAAAACACACCGCCGTTTCACGCCATACTTGTTTAACCACCCCATTCACAGCTCACCACTAGCAGTTATGCAACTTCAGGCTATTGGCCGTGAGTTGAAGAGGCTCTCGCGTCTGAACTCTCTGAGACATTTTTGATACTGGGCTTCTTTATTTCCAGTTCTATACACAATTGCAAGGACTCTTTCGCTCAAACAATACTCTATCTATGGCAGTTTTCAATTACTCACTCAGCTAACTTAAGTAGTATAAATGCTGGATCTCCTTCTACTGGCAACTTTAGAATGAAACAATAGTGACTGCCTTTGTTATAGTGCCACACGGCAGACTTAGGATTGGTGATATAGTTGTGCTTTAGAAGCGGTTTAGAAACACGCCTTAACACCTCTTCGTTTAGTTAGTAGGCTCTCGTCAACTTTTAGGCAACATTGTTTTTATTAATTCACACCGTAACTATGCCTCCTTCCCATACGCCTTGCTGTCTGCCTTCAATTTCCTCTCTTCTTTGTTTCAACCGGATTTCTGACATAAGGAGTTTGTTGCACATAGTGGGTTACAGTCTTGCGGAACGAGATGCGTCCATACTCTGGTGTAGCATCTTTCGTCTTTTTCTTGTGGAAGTCTCCCTTCTTTGATGACTTTTGTGAATCCCTCTTGCTAGGGTCCGACCTGCGTGACTCCGATCTGTGTGAGTCCTTTCTGTCGGAGCCTGACCTATGGGAGTCCTTGTTGTGAGATTTCTTGTCGCGATCGTCCGTTCTACGAGGCTCTCCTCTATGAGACTCGCTTTTGTGGGATTCTCCTCTATGACTACCTCCGCCGTGTGAGCCCATTCTCCCGGACTCCTTGTCTCTTGAGCGTCCAGTAGATGAGTTCTCCTCAAAGTGAACCCTACTTCCAGTCTGTCTTCCTATCTCATCTCCCAAGGGTACGTCGTTGCCATATACTTGCTCTTGAGAAAGTCTTTCCCGAAATTTGCCCTTGCCAGGTCTAGATTGATCGTTCATTTGCACATT
This sequence comes from Fusarium xylarioides, assembly GCA_013183765.1. Taxonomy (NCBI): domain Eukaryota; kingdom Fungi; phylum Ascomycota; class Sordariomycetes; order Hypocreales; family Nectriaceae; genus Fusarium; species Fusarium xylarioides. The sequence goes on along the minus strand of SRZU01000091.1, from coordinate 92,364 downwards.
CTCGGGCATGTCCTGGGGTATGAACTGAGGTGTATTTTCGGCCGCGGCCTGTGGTGGGACATCGTTGGGCTCTTGCTGAGGTTCATACACAACCATATCGTAGGCCGCATTCGCATCCAGGCTCTGGGACGCATTACCTGTTGTGAAGTTCTCCGAGGGATTACTGTCATGGGGGTTGTGTTCCGGCATTATGTCGTCTGGCAAGGGGATAAGTAGGATAGGGACGGTGTTCCTGGAAGTGATTGTTAATTCACGTGAGTATGTTTTCATAGGAGGTTAAATGCAGAACACAGTGGCCGGCCGGCCGGAACTTGTCTTAATATAACAGCACACGGCGCTACTCGCGTCTTGATTCAGTACGAGTGAGCCACGATACGCAATGAATCATGCAGATATCTCAGTTCCTTACAAGTTATCACCATCATCTTTGGCTGTTTCACTGGCCATTTCCGAAAGTCATACGTGACAAGGTTAGAAGCTCCTCAGAGCTATCATAGCCAGAAGGTGGTGCGGGTATCAGCCTATCACTTACAGTCCAGGTGATATCTACACTGAGAAGTATCCTCGAACAGAGCTTCATAATTCTTTTCGGAAACAGTTTATCTTCTTACAATTCACTGTCTTCTCTTGTTTCATGTCATATAACTAACTGTAGTTCTTAGCAAATCTTTCACGAATCAGCTGGTTTGTTCTCTATCATATTTGCACCAACACAGAGTCGCTGTGCTTTGCACTACAAACAGAGCAATAGAAACCTCTAGGTGAATTCATGACACTCGTCACTCATCACAGCCACGCTTTTCTGTTTCACTGAGTATACATTTGTTTTATCAGTGCCAAAGGTCTCAGCACTTATGGTCCCATCAGAGTGAGAAAGCAGTGTAGCTGTCACTGGAGCCTCAGCTGCAGTCCTGTTCACAATGTACCTCCTTATTCAAGATCCTACCAAAGTCGTCCCTTTGTACTTCAGTCAGTTTGCTATACACTCCTGTTTCACTCTCTTGATTGCCTATAATGTAACTATACCATTGGGCAAACATTGCAGGTTACAGGCAGTTTCGTCTCAGCCATAGTCCCCTTAACCCCGAGCCACTTCAAACTGCGAGCCCTTCGTGTGTGGTTTCCACGTGACTGTAATTGACGTTGTCTCAATTTGAACTTGAGTGATCTAAAGAGACGACCCTGGTCATCTCACCTCACTGGATGGTAGCTGCTGTTCTTCTAGTCCTCATAGCTCCGTGGCCTTTCGTACCTTATCCGGGCTTCAAAGACTGCTCTCCGACGGCATTCCTCCTCAATATCTTCTCTCCAAGCCTCCCATTCCTTCTTCCACGCTTCCAACTCCATATTACTTTGCCTGAGCTCATTCAACCTTAGCTCCTGCTCAGCATTATACTTTTGGCTCTTCTGTAGTCTGCGAGTCCCACTAATTACCCTGTCCCGCGATGCTTTTTCTCCTTCCTGTTGGATGGCACTCTTGAGCCATTTGTTCTGCTCTTGAATATTCTCCTTCGATTCGGTGAGTTTGTCAATTTCCTTCTCAGTATTAATGATCTCCTTCCGTAGGTCATGGATGTTCTCCCTCGCGCGGCTGAGATCTTCTTCCGGCTTCCACCTTCGTTTCTTATGTTCATCACGAGTTGTTCTGCTGGGCATATTGGATTGAGAATTCTTCAAAGCTTTGAGAAGAGAGATCCTGTGTTATCGGCAGCTTGCTGTACTGATGAGTTTACTGCCCCTTGCTGGAACGAGCCTCGCGTATTTATCCCGAGGCCATCCGACACGCAGCAGGGAATCACAATGGCTCTTGTTCTTGCTCACTGACCATTGCCCATCCTTGCTGCTTTGAGATGGTGAGTATGAAAAAAGCAAAACTGCCAAAATAGTGATTCTATCTAAAGACTCAATATAAGGTCGTGTTGAGATTTCACTTAACATAGATTCAGTAGAAAGTCCTTCAGATCCGAGTACAGCTCATCTTACCTATTCTCTACTGTAAGTGCTCTTCTTCCAATCCTCATACGCCAATCCCTCCTCACGTCTCATCCACTCGTCAAACCGCATCTCCTCTTGGCTAGCCTTGAGTTCCTCTCTATAAACCTCCCATTCCCGCAACTCCTTTCGTAACTCCAGAGACTTGAGGTCCATTTCAAGCAGCTGTTCCTCGTTCTCTAGGACCGTCTTCTCGCCTTGTTTCAACGTCTCGAACCCGCTCAACACGGCCCTTCTCGATGCCCATTTTTCTCTGTATAGGACATCCTCAAATTTGTCGTTGCTCTTCTCTAGCTTTTTTGTCTTCCGATCCAGATTATGGATTTCTTGATTCAGGCTGTTTAACTCACCTCGCAGATCTTCTATTTTGCTGTCTGCACGATCAATCTTCTTCTCCAAGGAATGTTGGTTGATTGAGGGAGCTACCTCAACTACAATGATTTGTCGTTCGGACATGGTGGACTAAAGTTGTCTTAAGCGAAGTGTAAGGGATATTATTGGTTGCTGCTGGCGGGTTGTATAAGTTGCAATGAGAACTTGAGAAGTATTGCCAAAGTGTTAGACAGGGTTCACAATTTATACCCAAAACCATCAGTAACATGAATATGACCCTGGCTCTGTTCATTTCCATTGACCACTGTCCATCATCGCGAACGCTGACTGAACATAAAAAGTTCACCAGGATGCATCATATTACTAGCGTCTTTGTGTTATTGAACATTGTGCTCAACCACGAATCTACCACCAAGTCGAGCATCATTGTTCTAATATGTCATGTCAATCACTTCAAATCAATCCCGCAGGTCCTGGAAAATTCATGTCCTGGTTATCAGTTCAGTTTCCTTTCTTATCTCATGTTATATTCTTTCTGGGACGTAGGAACAAGCAATCGTGGTAAAATAGTAATTTGGTCCCAAGACTGAATAGAATGTCGTTTCAGGATTCCACCCAACCCAATATTTAGATGACTAGATAAGAACTAAGCAATTTGTTTTCCATCCTTGCTAAGTCACTTCAGACGTGAAGGCTGAGACGACCCCTCTTCTTGGTCAGAGACTTCTTCTCGCGCTTTGTTTGTTTCAAGACACGCTGAATCTCTTTCAAATCACTCTTCCTTCTGCGCAGCGTTTCTTTGGCTTGATCGATGTCCCTTCGCTTCGGTCGTCTCTTAGCTTTCAGTCGTTTCACCTCATCTTTGGCTCTTCTCACTCTCTTTTCCTTCTCATCGCGTCTGCGGTATATCTCATCGATCTCCGCACGAAGACTGTCCAGTCTTCGATTCAATACATTGATGCGCTCTTGAATTTCCCACTTTGCCCTTCTGGATCGGGGCCGGGCAGTGGATCGCCGGGCATAGTGTCCCTTTCTGCGGCGACTCCAGAACATGGTCAGTGTATTTCGTCAGTGACAGTAGAGATTGTTAGTTGTCGTCTGTCTGGACTTGCCTTGGGTTGAGGAAGGACTCAGAAAACACGGGATGGCTGGCGTCTTTTATGTGCCTCTCGACTTGGGATCAACACAGACTGGATGATAATCACTCATAGCTAGCGCAGTGAAGAACTCTCCGAGGCGTGCTCGTCACAGGAACTGTCTCTATCGGAGTCTGATCACTAGGTTCTCTAGAGAGTAAGTGGTGATTAGCAGCTGTCTGCCACTGCCTTCAACTGCCTTCAACTGCAAATTGCAGCAGGCTACGTACAAAGTCGTAAACCAAGGTCTATTAGTTACAAACGCTTGCCCTAATGATCTTATATATGCGCAGTGCAATAGATTTACCAGTAGGTTTGCTGATATTCTGATGCATTTGCATCTCATATTCCGTCTACGGTTTCGTTGTCTCAGCCGCCCAAGAAAAAGCGGTAATCACTACGGTCTCATTTCATCATGAGATCCAATCAATCATTGTTTCAAAAGCCCATCAATTTATGATTTGGATCTAGCAGTGACAAAGCGAAGCAATCCCGACATCTCTCTGCCCCTTTCGCTCCTTTCTCCTACAAATCCATCACTTGAAATGCTGAAGACGCCACCTCCTCATAAATACTTCCTCGTCTTCACGTCTAGCTTGCTCCAGCTTTCCCTCAGTCTCTTTCAAGGTAGCCTTCTTCTCTCCCAATTCGTCTTTGGCATCCCTTATGGCCCTACTTGACCGTTTGTCGTGTATCATCCGGTCTACCTTGTCCTTTTGGCAATCCACTTCCTCCTTCTGCTCAGCTTTCAAGGGATATAGCGTTTCTATCCGCCACCGGATTCTCGCCAGTTCGTCACTTAGGCTCATGATAGCAATTTGCCTTTGGTCTCTTACGCCGCCGGCTCCAGGCTGGGGTTGGTCACTCGTGAGTGGCGGGTCATTGGTTCCTGGTCCCATGATTCGTGTACCACTGGGTCCTGGTTCCGTAGGTTGCGGATCCACGTTTCTTTGGCCAGTAGGTCGCACCTCCATAATCCGAGGACCACTAGGTCGTGGCCGATTAGATTGTGATTCGTTGGATAGAGGATCAGTAGATTTTGATTCATCGACTCGTGGGCCACTGGGTTTTGGACGATCGGATTCCCTACGGTGGCGACGAGAGGACATGGTATATAGGTGTTTTAGGTGATTAGAGTGATAAGTGGATATGTGTATTTGGTAGTGTGTCTTTGTTTGACAACCAACTGAGAAATCGTGGGTTACCTTCGGTGTTTTATGGACTCGACAGTTGCAACACAAACAGCATCAATCACTCGTCGCAAGCGCAGTGACGAAGTCCTTCTGAGGCGTACTCATCACCGTCATATTCTCTATCGTGACTTGTTCTCAGATGCTATCCCTCGCTTGCAAGCATTCACTTCTGTGTCTAGATCTCTGTTGTCTGTCATTACGTCGTGAACTAGGATGCACTGACATATCCTTCCTTAATGCGGGCTCTGGCAGGTGTTGGCCTATCACTCTGAGCTCTGTGTCAAGGCAACGAAAAGATCATCAACAGTGATACTCGTTCGAGGCATATAGCCTATGGATTTCCTGTGTGATCCTATGCGATGCATAATTTACGTGAACATCTTGTGACAAAGAGAACCATGAAACACGGTATATGATAAGAGTGAACAAATGTATGCATCACGTTGCTGACAACATGCATGGTTGTCAACGCCGTTCTTGTTCCTAGCCGTTGTACAGATAAAAAAGACCTAGCCAGGTCCAACATCCCAAATGACTCGATAACAAAGACGCCTCGACAGATAGTCAATCACAAACCTCTACAGCCCCATCTGGTACATCAACAAACCATGTCTTCAAACCGCCACCACCAGGGCCAATCGGGATCCGCAAGGAGCAGGGCCAACCCAACCCAGCCACAAACCACCAGATCCGCTTCCGCACTACTAGAAAGGCTTATCAATCTCAACACATTGTTCTTGGATCAATATGCGAGGGAAAAGGGTGTACAGTCGAGTCACGACGAGACAGTTGGTACACTCCAGTCGTTGGTAGTCGAAGCGCGACACAGGCTGAGTAATCGGCAATCAGACCAAAATATATTCAATATCTTTGGGAAATATCGCACAGTTTTGGCCGTGTTTGAGTCCGAATTGGAAGCAATGCGCAAACTGTCAAAGCAGTTAGCAAAGACAGCAAGAGAGCAGGAAGATGAACTAGTGGAAATCATCAGGGGACAGAATCATCAGCAAGAGGATAACTGAGATGTAGATTTGGATATACAAGAGCGCCATTGCTTGGCTCTCGAATTTATACTATATTGATTCTCAAAACTTTTGCTTGCGCGAGGCAGTGAAACAAACGGAAAAAAACACGCTATGGGTATGATGTTTTCAACATGACAAATAACCAAACGCCCGCTCAAAAAAACTTAACGCTGGGTATCCTGGCGCCACCAATCACAAAAGAAAACCTTTTTTGCCTCTTCGTGCCCAACGCCGTGCAACCTATTCCACCGCACGAGTCTTCCACGCAAGCACGGCTTTAGGCGCGATGCTCCAGACCTTCTTCTTGGGCTCCAGATTTGTATCCTCCTCCGCATTATACCCAACCCACTGCACGCGATACTTGTTCTTCTCCTCCGCTATGATTCTGAGGATTTTGTACATCTTGAATCCTGTAGCTGCACAGCGCCCGCCGATGCTGCGCCAGTAGTTGAGGACGATGTCTTGGTAGTATTTATGCAGATCAATTTCTTCGGCCCAGCCGCGAGACCAGGTGTCTGTTGGGCTGAACTTGAATTTTATCCGGAAAGAGACGTCGCTTGTTTTCTTGTTCTCGATGTGAGATTCTATTTGGATGTCGTGGGCGCCGATGAAAATCAAATCGTCATAGTCTTCTGCGACTTTGATTTGTGAGCGAAAGTTGACACGTTGAGGTGGAGTCAACATACATTCTTCCTCCGGCGTGGCCATGAGAGAAAGATATGGCTCGATGACTAGGAAGGTCAGTAAAACGGCTTATATGTCAGTATGAGGGACGATCTCACCTTTTTTAGACATTACTATTGAGATCGCTATGTCGCGATGAAAGTTGAGGCAAAAATGGATCAAAAAGTTTGCTATCCAAGGCAGAGTTTGCCAAAAGAAGACGTTGAGTTGAGTTAAGAGAGATAGGAGATAAGCGAGAGGAAGAGGAATATTAGTATAAGGTAGATAGTTGCGCTGTAGAATGGCGCTATAAAGTGAGTAATGACAGAAGTGAACAAAGAAGTGTGATGCAGGTGCAGAGTTCTGCCTGTCTGATGAGGTGTCAACAAAGGCGCTTCCGCAGTGTGACTAACCCCGATCAGAGGCGTTTGGCGGCAGTGTCGGACACTTTCACATCACATCCATCACTACACACAACATGAACGAGCGCTCATGCCAATGAATATGAAGTGAATTACTTCCTGGAGAGAAAAATGGGCGGCAATGGTGAATGCGGGAAATTGGGCAAACATTGTAGTCGTCATTTCGATATTTTCGTTTGGTGTAACGTTGTGAGACAGGCCCTAGCTGTGGTGACTACGGAAGACTATAGGGCTCAGTGGCTCAAAAGTCATTTCATAGTAGGCCGACCCCCCCCCCCCGTAGGGCGCCCTAGGTTACATTTATATCTATCTGATTTTTGAATTGAATTATTATAGGCCCCTTACATAAGCTAAAGTGGGCCCTTTAGGGTCACGTGATAACGTAATATACATTTCCTCGCGATCCTAGCTTTAGCTTCATTTTCTTCCTCTAAAATTAATACACCTTATAAGATAAGAATTCCTCACTTTCCCTTGCCTACATATACCTGCAATAGCCTCATATAACCTAATAAATGTATTTTTAGAATTACACGCTTCTAATCTTTCATATAATGCTATTTTCATTCCCCTATAAGCACTTTACCCTGCCTAATTTAGCACCTGCACTATAGCGCTTATGCAGGTAACTTTTACTTTATATAAACCTATCCCCTACCTTATATATACTCTTAATTAATGCTATATAGCCTCTATTATTTTTATATAATTAAGAGCTTTATTTTTATATACCTTTTATTCTATTATATATATATTTAATATACTTAATTTATAGCTAACTGCTAATATTTTTCTTATAGTATTAATATTCTCTTCTAAACTAATTCTATTTATATAAATATATATATAATTTAATCTAAGTATTATGCTATTTAAGCTAAAGCTAAAGCTAAAGAAGTATAAGATAAAGCTTAAGAAGGAAATATAATTAGCTAAAGAGGCTAAGGACCTACATAAAGCTAAAGAGGAAGCTATAGCTGTAAAGGAGGCCTAAGAGAAGAAGGATAATGTAGCTAAGAAGAAGGCTAAAATAGCAAGAAAGAAGACTAAAGAAGCTAAAAAGGTAAAAAAGGAAGCTAAAGAAGCTACTAAGAAGGACTCTAAGAAAGATAACTTTAACTCTAGTAGTAAAGATGACTTTAATAGTAATAAAGTTAATTATATTAGCTGCATTATAGTATGTAATTGAGATAAGAACTATTTAATTTAAAAGAAGCTTTTATAAAAGGATTTAAGTAACTGCTTTAAGTATCTTCCTAAGGAAATCTATAGTAAAGGTACTAGTAATTTTAACTAGACTGTTAAATAACCTACTATATAGCCTAATCTAACTATTTAAGTCTTCTATTATACTTTAAAGAAGTATAACTATAAGGATATTAAGGCTATTTACCTTAATATTTAAGGTATAAGTTATATACTATATAAAGCTTTATATTATATTATATTAACTTATTTAAAAACCTATTAAGCCTTATAAACTTAAGCTATAAGAGTTTAAAAAGGGAACTATAAACCTCTATGCTATAATATTCTCTTCTTAGAATGCTAATGCTATACTTTACTACCTCTATAGTATCCTACAATCTAAATTAGAAGTCTATAATAAGTGTAAAAAGGAGAATAAAGCCTTTACTAAATGTTATATCTACCTTTTTAAGCTTACTAGGTATACTAACTGTAATTAAAACTATTTAAGGCCTTAATACTCCCTTTCTTATATATAGTACTATATATAGACTTATTTACTTTTATATTAACTCTTAAATAGCTTTTAAGTATAAATATAATAATAGTAATAATAATAGTAAATTAAAGCTAGATAGTGCTATAGAGGCTACTATAGAGCTTCTTAATTTGCTTAATTATACTACTTACTAGTTGCTTTTTAAATTCTTTAAGAGAGCTATTAACTTTATAAAGGGTAAGAAGAAGAAGGCTAAGAAAAGCAAGAACTAAGATAATTATATACCTTATAAGCTACTTTAAAATAATACTAATATTAATATAGCTATAGTAGCTTAATCTTTATCTTTATTATTTTTAAAGATATAATTTAATAATTAATAATATTATAATAAGCATTTTAAGTATATAATAGAGTTTATAGTAATATATTAAGTACTATAGAATACTATAATATACCTAGGAAAAAGGTTTTTATTAGTATACTAGGCACTATAGAGCAGTATAGTATATATAGTCTAGGGTAAAAAGTTTTTTAATTGCTTTATTTTATCTTCTAATAAAATACTATAATTAGTAAGGTTATTAAGGTTATATAACTTTCTACTAGTATATATAGTCTTAAAATGCTATATAAGCTTTTTTACCTAGTACTCTTTCTTTTTTATATAAGATACTATAAGCCCCTATAATAAGTATATTTAGTTACCCCCTAAAAGACCTAATGCCATTTTGCTCCTAAATTAAATAATAGAAGGATATTAAGCAATATACTGCAAATAAGCTTATAAAGCACATATTAGCAGAGTTTAATATATCTATATCCTATATAATATTAAATTAATACTTTAAAACGTAACAAGAAGATTAATTAACATTAATTACTAAATAAGCCTATATAGAAGATACTAAAGCCTTATAAAGCCATATTAAAGAGCTCTTTTTTTATAATATTCTTAAAGATAAGAATATCCTACGCTAACTATAGAAGGAGGGCTTTATAGTTATACTTATAGGCTTAGAGAGGATATAATAAGACCTTAATATATATTAATATTTTACTTCTAAGCAAAAAGCAGTACAGTTAGCTAAATTGCATAAATTCTTTAAAAATAATACCTTATTAAGCATTAAGCTTTAAACATTTAGTTAAACCTATCTCTATACTTACATCTACTAGCAAGAACTATCTCTTAGTAGAGATACTATATATAAAGCCTTTTAAAGCTTTTTACTTATAAATATCTCTAATTAATAGAATATAATATAGCATTACTAAATAGGATAGATAGCCCTAGGCCTTAACTTTATATAGTTAATTAATACTTATAATAAGCTAAAGGCCTAAGGTATAGATATATATACTTCTATTAATGCTTACTTATAATACATTATGTAGCTCTATGTAGGTGTATTAGCTAATATATTATGCAGCATGCTTAAGTAATATCTTTATATTATTAAAGGCCAAGGTTATATGCCTCTTATAGTCTAATCTAATTGTAGTAATAAAACCCTCCTTATAGCTAGTATATATTATTACCTTTTACAATTGCATAATACTATAAGAGGTAATATAGACTAATTTATCTAATTTAATAATTACTAGATATATAGTAAAAGTATATAAAATAAAAGGATTAAGAGCTAGTAGCATTAACTAAATAACAGTTAAGTAGATTACTAGCATATATATAGCCCTATATAGCTCTATATACTTATATATACTAACTATAAATAGGCATTTTTTGCTAGAATTACTGCTAAAGGTAACTTTTTACTAGATTCTATTCTAGATCAAGTTGCAATTCTATATCTCTATATACTAATAATATATATAGAGCTCTCTAAGTTTATAATGCTTTAGAATTCATACTATATATATAAATAACCTACTAGGCTATATGTTGTTTCTAGTTAGCCTTAGGTCTTATACTATTAACTAGAGGCTTAAAAAGTAGAAGATTTTGCTTTCCCTATCCTTTCTAATTAACTATAGATAATTATAGAGCTTTATAATAATAATTAAATTAATATTAATATATATCTACCTAAAGATACAATTAAAGTATACAATGAGATTCTTAAGGAGGAAGTCTTTCCTACTAAAAGCCCTAATAGCCTGAAATACTCTATATATCTATTCCTATAAGGCTAATTAAGAGAGTATATACTTAATAGGCATTAACTAGCTATTAGATTCCTTCTAATACCTATAAGAGGGATTAATTGCATATAGGATTATTTAGCTACTTGCAATATTAATATTATAACCTTAAACTAAGAAGCAGTTAATACTAATAAGATTAACTTTATATAGCTTTATATAATATAAAAGAAAGCATTTTATATATATATTACTACTTAAACCTTTATAGTAATGCTATATTTTACTTAAAGTAAGTATTAGTTTCTATAGCCTTCTCCTCTACCTCTTCTATATAATTTATTTCTTTTATACTATTTAGAAATGCCTTAAATATAACTAAAGTAAAGCTCTTTATATTACTTTTATTTCTCTTCTCTTTTATAATTAACTTTTAAGGTATTTTAACTTTAATCTTATCTTTTATGCCCTTTTCCTTCTTAGTAGGCTATATTACCTCCTTTTTTATTTCCTTTTCTTTCTTTATTCCCTTCTCCTACTTTAGCTTAGTTATACATTTAGAAGTGCTTCCTTTTACTTCTATTAATTCTACTTACTTAATATATCTCTTAAGAGGGCAAATAGTAGTATTCTTTTTTAAATTATCTTATTTATTAAAATAGAAGAATAAAAGATTAATAGGAATCTTAGCTCTTAAAAGGAGTAAAATATTTACTTTATTAAAGAAATCCTTTAATTATACTATATTATATATAATATTATTAAAGTATTTAAGCTTATATAAGCTTATAGTAGTATTAAACTTAAAAATAAGCTTCTACTCTATTGCAGCTAGTAATACCTAGAAGCTTAATATAAAAAATGTAATTATAATAGTATATAATAGGTATAAAGCAGTTAGTATAACCTTAATCTTGCTCTTATAGCTAAAGGACCTAGTAGGAGGCCTATTATATTTTATAATAGCTATACTAGCAACTATATTCTTAACCCTAAATATAATATAAAACTTAGCATATATTTTAATTATAGTTAAGCTACTATAAGCTATTAATATAATGCTTCTTTACTAGCTTTTAATAGCTATATTATAGGCATTATTATATATTAAAGGGATTAATTAAAATTATTTAATTAGTATTATTATTAAAGTGCTTTATATAGAGACTACTAGGGTAACTTATAGGCTATTAGTAAAGTTAATAACCTTACTAATAGTAAGTAACTAGCTATAAAATAGGCAGAAAATAGCATTTATAATATTATTTAGCCTTATATAAATATTACTATAGCATTTACTACTTTTTAAATAGTATTTAATATACTCTATAAGGAAAAATAATATATATAATAAAATAATAAGTTTATATAAATTAGAATAGAGCCTTATAATTGCCTAAGTATACTTAAATATACTATAAGTAGAAGGCATTAACTTTACACTTAGTAATACTATACTATATAAATAAATTTAGTAGAGTAATAAAAGGTTATCTATATACATATTTTAGCTTGTAATGTATACATAGGGTAAGTCTAGTAAGGAAAATCTCTCACTTCTGACTTTTGAGCCACTGAGCCCTATAGTCTTCCGTAGTGACCAATCATTCGCTCGGGAAATTATTGAGGTTCCGGAGTGTGAGGATGGCGCTGGATTTGAGTCACAGCTTGGGCGGCGGCGTTTACTTAAGTGGCGTTTGATATGTCGGAATTAAGATAGGAGATGGAGGAAGTGAGTGCCAAGTTGTTGGGTGTTCTAGAATAGAAGACCAGCATCTTGATTCTATTCGCCGCTTATTTCCAGTCATGTGTTTGCATCTCTGTCGCTCTTTTTATATCTCAGAGACACAGCTCAAGGCCACGATTCGAGTCTGATGGTTGGAAGCCTATTGATTTAGTATCGTGTTTTGAGGAAATAAGTCAGCAATACAATCACAATGTTGTCCTCTCGTGATAAATTTATTTCATCAATTTCTGAGGCAAATATGAGAGCGGCTTGCTGCCAGAAGAGTGAGCGCCAGTTTCCGGTAAGTGAAGTTGGATGTCAGCCTGGACACGCTTGTCGTTACGTCGCGTCGCGCTAGAAGCATCTAGCCTTGCGAGCAGTCACTTCTTCTAGTGAACCTAAGTTAGGTATTCGCTTTCGCTTTGATAGTGACATCATAACTAATCTCCTTTCTTTAGCGGAGTCAACATTGCTGCCTGTTCTTTGCAAAGTGGCAGAACATTCCACGCCAAACTTTCGGTAGAAAGCCAAAAATGTAGTTGTCAACGATTGTGTTGCGGGATTCAAACGATCTTGTATGCTTCTTAAGCAATCCATCACTCTATCAACAGTAGCAGAATTATTTAATATATTATACTAAAATTAATCGAATATCTTTACATTTAAAACATCTTTTTATTGCAAATTCTAACGGTTAACTAGCATAGCATCTCAGAAATACAAGCATAAACATCCAGGGTAAGAAGCGATAACAGATTTTTATCTTATCAGCATTCTCAGCTGCCCCCCACCATGGCTAGATGAGATTGATTGGTCAGGGTCAGCATTAGTAATTCGCTCAAGCGCCATCAAAGTTCACCATCTCAACACCAAATCGCGATGTGGCTTGGTCCTGTTGCAGTGTCGCTCTTCGCGACGATTAGCCATGCCGCCGGTCAAGATCAGAAGCCGTTAACAGACGAGTCAGTAACTAAACCAGCTTTCACTGTCCGTGAACAATCTTCTGAGCTCTGCGATGCGGGCGCTCATCAATTCACCGGCACAGTCAATGTAATGGAGGATAAGTCCATGTTCTTCTGTACGCAACCCAGCTCTGAGCTGATGTCAGGATACTGACCGCTTGTAGGGTATTTTGAGAGCCGCAATAACCCAGAGACTGATCCTTTGCTACTATGGATGAGCGGGTAAGTCGCTGCTGATACGCCAAGCCAGACCAAACTAACGCAGGTATCAGCGGACCTGGTGCATCTGGAGAGATGGGATTATTCATGGGAAGCGGTCCCTGTACTGTGAACCCCGATGGGAACTCCACAAGACGCGCGGAATACTCGTGGATCGACCATGCTGACGTCGTCTACATTGAGTAAGTCATAGCATAAGCATCACCGCTCTGACTGACACTTCATAGTTAACCTGTCGGCGTTGGCTTCTCCAAAATCACAGACTGAAACAAAATCGCCGTCAGTCTTGAATAAGGCGCAAAAGACGTATATACCTTCCTCTCCACATTCTCCCACGATGTATTCCCTAACCTCGCCGGAAAACCATGGCATATCACCGGTGAATCTATAGGCAGCTACTACGTTACCGGTTACATGAAACATATAGTCTCTCACGAACGTAAGAATACAAAGCGTGGCATTAAACTACAGGTTAAGATTTCATCTGCGATTATTATTGATAGGTATATTGACACAACGCAGCAGTTTATTAGATATTATACCTTTTTTTGTGAGAATTAGGCTAACAATAGAAGGAAATATCCTTTAATGAATTACATGGCTTGTAAGAATATGTTTACTGCGATACCTAAGTGTTAGAAATTGGGAAGTCAGTGTTAGTACTTTTATAATATTGAGACTTGTAAGGCGGCAAATGAGGTTTATAAGGAGACACTTGGGGAGTACTTTATGAAAGGCGTTGTGCCCGGTGGATAGGATCCTTATAACAGTGAGTATTTCGCTTTTATCGCATCATGAGTAACAGAAAGTATACTGATATTTAGCAGACCGGCATCTGTATAAGAAGCCTCCTTTGTGCTCTAATATGGACCACAGACTGGAATGGAAGTTTCTGAATTGTCCTTAGGTCTAAGAGAAACTCGGCTTCAACCGCTTTCCGTTTTCTCTTATCAACTTTAATACCAATAAGCGCTGGGACGTTACGCAGAATATTCATATACCTGTTACACGAGAGTTGACGTGGATTCTCGATGAGACAGATATATGAGTTCTATTTATCAACGGCAATAACAATATCATCATGTAAGAACTTCTGAAACATCTCTACTTGAACTGATTGCTAACCTTTGTAGTAACACCCCCGGACAGATGCGTATGCTGAATCAACAGCGATGGAACGGACAGGATAACTATCGGGAGCTGGGCTATGAAAGCTGGTACTACAAGGATGGCGAATTGACTTCTGATGCAGATGGTTGGAATGTTAAGGAAGGAGGGTTCTGGAAGGGGAATGATCGGTTGCGATTCTATGCTGTTGACGAGGCGGGACATCTGTCTCCTTATCATCAGCCTGAAGCCATTGGCGCGATCGTCCGAGCATGGCTTCGCAATGACTGAAGTCACTCTCATTCTTAGTTTCTGTTAGAAACTCGTACATATCAATGTTATTCCGCTTATCTATCGTACCAGTTTAACCTAAAGCCTAGCCTGCTTTGTCACCAACTCTCTCCCCTCCCTATCCGCACTCCTCGCATCCTCAACAATCATATGCGCCGCCTTCTCAGCAATAGCATAAACGGTAGCTTGGATATGCGCACTGATCTGCAGCGGCATGACACTTGCGTCAATAACTCTCAGGCCATGAACTCCATAGACTCGGAGTCTTTCATCAACCACTCCGCCTTCGATACCAGCACGACCGCCCATGGCGCATGTTCCGACAGGATGCCAGTCAGTAATGGTGTTTTGCGTAATCCAGTCTCCCAGGAGCTTGTCATCCTTGAGAGCTGCTGCGGAAGGGGATGCTGAGGAGCGGATTATGTTTGAGAGAGGAGCTGTGTGTACGATCTTATCGACGAACTGGAGACATTGCTTCATGGCTTCCATATCAAGGCTTCCGTGGGGACCCTCATAGTACTTTGGGTCGATGGCTGGTGCATCTTCAGCTGTAGCGTGCTCACTCGGACGAATGTGAATGGACCCAACGCTAAAAGGATACTGTAAGATCTGCAGCATAGTGCCGTACTTCTTACCCTCTTCACCCTTGAAGTTAGGGTTCCAGTTACCTAAGTCGAAGATATACTCAATCTGTCCCAACTTGGAGTTTCCATCAAGCCGTTCATGAAGAATATCTTGCTTATCCGAATCAAACACAGATACCTTGTCTGCATCTTCATAAAGACCAGCAAGAACATTCTTCGGAACGAAATGAGCGAAGGGAACGTAGCAAAGAGAAACAGGCAACACGGTCAAAGGCCCATCTGCCTCTGTCGCGTACTCCTCTTTCGCAGCAACACTAAGCTTCTCATCTTTCACAAGATCATCCCGATTAGCGAGCGATGGATCAACCTCGAAGATCGTCGCAAGCACTAGATAACACAAATTAGCTCAAAACGCCGATCCCTAAAACCTTCTCACTCACTAATATGCTCCTGCAGATTCTCCCCCACCTGCGGGCTCTCAACCTTGACGCTTATACCAGCATTGCTTAGTACGCTTGGATTTCCTATGCCCGAAAGCTCAAGGATCTGCGGTGACTTTACACTCCCGGCCGAGAGGATAACCTCGCGTCGAGCTGAAACACCATACTCGACGCCACCGTGGTTGAACCGCACACCAGTGGCTACGAGGGCTTGATTAATGAGAATCTCGTCAACCGTGGCGTTGGTAAGGATGTGCAGGTTCCGCGATCCAGTGGCGTAGTCTATCGAGTAGGATCTTCGCGCGGCGCTCGGCTCAACGGCGTTGACGCATGTCCAAACGCCGACGTTTGAGCCTCCGACGTGGGATGGGTTAGTCTCTACACCAAGCGCATTAAGCGTCTTGTGCCATAGTGCGTGCGATGGTGAATACGAGGTTGGGTATGAGATATGAATGGGCCCCGAATCACCAAAGGTCTCTGCATCATGAGCAATCTCAAACTCGCGCTGGAGCTTCTCACTAGGAGGATGGAATGTCTCAGAGCGTTTGAAGAAAGGCCTTTACATAACGGAAACGAATCAGCTTCGGCGTCTCATCCAATAAAACAAGCATAAACTCACAGGAGAGAATCCCAGCCCCAACCTTGATTACCCAAAGCTTCCCAGGCATCATAATCATCCCTGCTAGCGCGATTCCATGCCATGTAGTTCAGGGCGCTTGTGCCGCCGACACACTTCCCTCTCGGCCACGGAAGCGTTCTCCCCCCGAGACCCTCCTGAGGCAACGTCTCCAAGTGCCAATCGTAGCTCCCTCCAAGATTCCTACCATAGTGGCCTGGGATGTCAATATCAGGATCATTCTGTACAAGACCGCCTGCTTCGATAACGCCGACGGTGTATGACGGGTCGGATTCAGCAAGACGCGCTGCCACCGCTAGTCCAGCTGTGCCGCCTCCTATGACGACAAAGTCAAAGACGAGCTGCGTGAACTGGTCAACAGTGCGAAGAGAGGGGTTGACGGTCATGGTAGATGATTAATTTTGGGTGGTTATCTTTTTTAGTGTAGATTCGTGTCGGTGCTACCAAGCAAGTGAGACAGTTATAACGCCTCTTGTAAGAGCGGGAAGTTTGCCGAAGATTTCGGAAAAAAGCGCGGCGTCAATCCCGCCGCTAAACGAGCCAATAGCACCCCTACAGTGAGTGAGTGGTCTGGTTTGGGGGATATGTCCTGATTTCTTGGTACTCCGTACGGGGTAAAGAGATAACAGCGCCAAGCGATTCTGCAGAACGAGATCCGACGTAACCGAGGATCCTGGCTGCTTTTTCTTTTATTCGCGTGCAAGTTTTATTTTACTAGGTTTATGAGGCTTTATCTGCAGTTACGAGTCTCCCGATGGAATATTCTTAGCTTCCTCTTTAAATACGTAAATGATTGGCTCCTGTGAAAAAAACACCAGGATCCAACCTACGAGCGACGATCGCTACACGAGCAATATTAATTAGAAAAGGGTCCTTCGATTTACTAGCTGCGAATTACTAACCCAAAGAATCACGCAATCCGACATACTTTGAACCCCCAACGTAACTGTTCTCCATCAACATCTCAACTGCCGTGTACCCAAGCATTAAAATATCCCCTCCCCCCAAAGAAATGTCCCTTCTAGATCTCTACTACGTTAGTGAAAACGGGGCAGATTAGCTTCTAGCCCGCCCACCATCGTATGACAAAAAACTCTAAGCTTTTGCCCAGCCGGGATCACCCCCACGGCCCGCGCAGGGGTCGGACGACGGGCCGGACACCGGATCCTGGAGGATTTGGACGGTAATTGGATCTTCTAAGACAGAGTTTTGACTGTCTCGTTTCTTTTTCGTTCCGCGGGCGAGCGTGGCTGCGCCGTTTGTGGGAGCCGATTGTCTCGGGCCATACTTACCTTATCAAGCGGTTTGTTCCTTTGCAATATTGGGTGTATTGAGTATTAGGTGCAAGCCACTTCCGGTGGTGGTTTTTTCCCTTTATCTGCCGCGTCTAGCTTGGAGTTGACGGGTAGTGGGAGAGCTACGGAATTACACTACGCAACGGGAGCTTTCCAACAGGCTGTTGGTCTTTGTTCGTGGCTTTTGAGGCTTTTGAGGCTGTTGGTGGAATCTGTACATACCGAGATCAAGATCGTTACTGCCAATCGACACGTTATTCCGATTAACTACTGCCTATCACTTCGATCGTCTCCAGTAACTGACTTCCAAATCCATGCTTTTGTGACGTGCCGATCTAAGCGCAACTCTCTGGCCAACGTCTTCATCCCAGTATCCATGAATGCAAAGAAAAAAAGGAAAAATGCAGGGGAAACGACTAGCCATGCAGAGTGCATTCTGCCCCCCCTGCCCTCTTCGTGTCAAGCTGAGATTATTCCTGTAATTTTGGGTTCACGGCCATGTTCGTCGTGCCATTCTACCGTGCCGGCGATAAAGTTATCGTTTGACAGGACAGGACAGGATTCAGGGGTGCTTCGAATCTTGGGAGGACATTTAGGTTCATCTTTCCGGAGCAGCCAACAGCGGCATTCGTCACTCATTCATTCATTCATTTTATTTTTCGCTTGGATTTTCTGCACAAACTGTTGGTTGAGTCTTGGGTTCTATGGGTGTTGGGTCTCTTTGTTGTTGTGTGTCGACTGTATGTCATCCATCCCATCCATCACCATGCGTGGCTTTTTGAGGCGTTTTGTGACTGACATGTTGGTTCCTGCAGTATATCACGACGCATGAAACTTAGAAAATGGAGTCGTCTCGCCATTGAAGACTATCTCATGGTCTTTGCCCTCGTACGTTTCACGCATCAAACTCACCAACAAATCGTTACTAATACTCGGGCCGTAGATCAACTTTACAGGAGTCGTCGTCTCGATCAACGAAGTCGCCAAGAATGGCAGCAACTACATGCCCGCCGATGTCGCCGCAAAGCTCACCCCCGAGGGAAGACAACAAGCCATTATCGGCAGTAAAATGACCTTTGTCCTCGAGATATTCGCCCTCACTTGTGCATGGACCATCAAGGCTTGTCTGTTATTTCTATACGCGAGATTGACGCAGGGCACATCGATAAGACAGAAATGGGCGGTGCGATTCGTCTCTGCGTTTTGCGCCGTGACATACATTGTTGTTACCTTTATGTTTGTGTTCTTCTGGTGTTCGCCTACGCCAGAATATTGGGCTGTTCCTGTTAATCCCAAGAAGAGTGAGTCTACGATTGAGATTTGGGAAAGGATTGAGCTAATGGCGACAGTGCAATGTGCGACGTATTACAACCATATGATCTTTGCGACGGCTTGCAATATCGCCAGCGACATCATGCTGATCTTATTACCAATCCCGATCGTCATCAACATCAGTCTCCCCAAGAAGCGAAAGATTGGTTTGTGCTGCGTTTTTGGCTTGGGTTTGTTCAATGTAAGCTGCTTCTCTAAACCTCTCTTGACATGCGCTAATTGTGCAGATCCTCGCCGCCGTCCTTAATCGTTACTACAACTTCAGCAACCCCAACTCCTACGTCTTTCTCTACTGGTACGTCGCAGAAGGCGGCGTCGCCCTCTGGGTCGGAAACCTCCCTCTCTGCTGGCCCGTTCTGCGTCTTGCCCTCGGTTCCAAAGGCGATTCCACCGACCCCTCCTCATACCCCGACACTCCCTACCGCAATGGTTCATACCCCGAAGGTTCAGCGCGACGTAGAACTCAAGGCCTTCACCCGCTGTCAGGCAAACCTTCAATCTGGTCTAAGTTAGAGGATGAGGATGGCGTTCGTACGGACGCATCGCCCGAGCAGGGGAGCCAGATTGAGCTGGTGGACCAGCATGGACCGGATCTGCTGCCGCGGCCGTACCGCGCTGAAGCGAAGATTAGCAGTGGGACGCAGCAGCATGAGAGGGCTCGCAGTGGGCAGATTACGGTGGTTACGAGCGTGGAAGTTAGCTCGAAGCAGACATAGTTAGACCATTTCACCAATTGTGTATTACTTAGACTAGCATGAATATCTACAACGACTTGATTTTTGTTATGAAGATGTTTATTCCCTCATCGCCAAGTGATCAATCGCCAAGAATAAAACCGGCATATCTTTTAGTGCCCGTAATGGAGATTCAAGACCCCTTCCCTTCCCTTCCCCTCCCTCCCGCTCCGCGGCGTAGCCATCACGGTTCCGCTCCAACCGATCCTTACCTCACCTCTAAACCCATTCCTGTTAGCGCACACGGGGGATGGTTTCATTGCTAAATTAACTACATGGGCTAACGAACCTAGACCTAAGAACCCTGGTTATCAGCTTCAAGCCACAACGAACACCAATACCATGGACCAGTCAAGCTACCATGCATGCATGAGCTTTTTACCGTCAATGAGAGGTCGGTAACATTCCGCCTCCCACTCGCATCCGTTCGTTGCAACCGAGACAGCTTACAAGGGTTCAGTATCTGCAAGACAAAAACAAACTCTGTTTGCATTTCCTTTTTCAACTCCTGCAACGCAACCTCTATACCACACGGACTCTGTGTGTGCCGTGCATACATACATTTCTTTTTTTCTTCCCTCCTGTTTAATTTCCACACTGCGGCCATTGACCTCATAATGTCTCTCCCAACACACACGGCAGAAGCCACGCATGAGAAGTCAGCGACCGTGAGCTCATCACCTACGGGTGATGAAAGCTCCAATCCCCCTAGCATCTCCCTCTCCTCCTTCCAGAAGCTGAATAATCGCATCGAAGGCCTCGCTGGGCTTGAAGCCCGCGGCATCGAGCGTGTTCTTCCAGAGGAACGTCAAGAACCTTCTAGCGCTGCTGACTTGCAGGTTGCGGTGCTATGGTTCAGTGCCAATCTGTCGCTGAACAACCTGGCGACAGGTCTGTTTGGACCGATGGTCTTTGGGTTGGGTTTTCTTGATAGTGCGTTGCTTGCTGTCTTTGGAACGATTCTAGGTGCTTGCTCGACGGTGTACATGGCGACTTGGGGACCTCAGAGCGGCAATCGTACCATGGTAAGTGTAATTGTTTCATCGGTGATGGTGTGGACTGACATGTGTTACACCAGGTTGTTCTACGATTCTTCATGGGTTACTGGCCATCCAAGCTTCCGACATTCCTCAACATCGTTCTCATGGTCGGATATGCCACCATCGACTGCATCATCGGTGGACAGGTCTTATCAGCTGTCAGTGGCGGTACCATGACCATCCTGGTTGGTGTCATCGTCGTCGCTATCGTCTCATGGATCGTCGCCGTCTTTGGCATGAGGATCTTCCATACTTATGAACGGTACGTCTCCCTTCATCTCTTATGCATGTACATGTACTGACGCGGCACAGATACGCTTGGATCGCTCAGGTCGTGGTCCTTGCTGTTCTTATCGGCGTCGCTGGGCCCAACTTCAATGCCGCCGCTAAGCCCACTGTCTCTGGCAATGTCCTCGCTGCCAGTCGGTTGTCGTTCTTCTCCCTTTGCTTCTACGTCCCCAATTCATGGGCTGCTGCTGCTTCTGACTTTTATGTCTACTACCCCGAGCGCACTTCCCGTCTCAAGGTCTTCTTGCTCACTGTCACTGGACTGACAGTGTCATTTACCCTTGTGTACCTCATCGCCATTAGTCTTGCTACTGGTATTGTTGATAACAAGGGCTGGTCTGATGCCAATGCTATCAGCACTGGTGCTCTCATCGTCGAGGCTTATAGTCCTCTTCATGGCTTTGGTAAATTCTGCTCCGTTGTCATCGCCCTTGGTGTTATTGCCAACAGCACTCCATCTTTGTACTCTGCCTCTCTTGGATGCCAGGTTCTTGGTCGCTATACCAAGGCTGTTCCACGATGGGCTTGGTCAACCGTCATGTCTGTCATCACTCTCGTCCTCGCTATGGCTGGTCGTGAAAGCCTGTTCGTCGTCTTCCAGAACTTTGTCAGTCTGATGGGTTACTGGGTCATGCTGATGATCTGTATCGTCATGGAGGAACATTGGTTCTTCCGAGGTCGCCAGGGATTTGACTGGACTGCCTGGGAGGACAAGAACTATCTTCCCGTTGGCCTTGCTGCTCTTGCAAGCTTCATCATATCATTATCTTCCCTGTCTTGCGATATTTTGAGCTCAAGATCTATAAGCGATAAAGGAGATTTACGTATACTGGGTATTTGAAAGGGGTAAATTTTGTAACTGGATTACTTCAAATCCCACAAGTATATCAATATCGAGACAGCCGTTCTGTATTCAGTTCGGCTAGAATATGAAATCTGCTGCAGTTGCCAGACTCAACTGGCATTCGAGCTGTTAAATCTTTTCCCTGAACTCACAGTATGTAGTGCATAACGGCTTCATCTTTATCATTTTGATATGGAACGATTGGTTACGACAAAGAAGTCCTTTAGCCTTGCTTCATTGTTGGATTACACTGCATCACTCGTGTTTCGTCCTCATCATTTGGGCCCCAATAGAACCCTGTCCTTCTCAAGTTGAATGTAAGTTGCTCTCAAATCAGCGGCTAGTTTCTGAACACTTCCGGTTTGAATGTCTCCCGAAACGACCTGACATTAAGTACTGACGAACGCTCATATGCATCTTGAAAGTATCAAGTGCCCAGATTTATATTCTCTCAGAACATGCTGCTTCAGTTTTTACCCTGACTTTCTGTTCAAATCGAAATATCACTGAAACATAGTTAAATGAGGCATCATTCAGGACCAGATTGATCGGCTATAGCAAGAATTACGTTGATTGTTGTTTGTCTTAACGCCGAAATGTCGCCCCTATGAACCGGCCAATCATGGTTGACATTGAAGTTATCGCCGAAGCCCACTTACGACATCTCCGTTGCCATCGGCGTTCAGCAAGCACCAAACAGGGAACCAGAAGGATCGCAATGCCAAGACTGCAGTCAGCCACGTATAAATGAGTCTCAAAATGGAATCGCAATTGCTGACTTGATCATTTCTCATCAAAATCTCATCTGATTCATAGCCATGGAGACTCATAGAAATTTTCAGACCCTCAAGGGCAAGGTCGCTATCATCACAGGCGCTTCTCGGGGCCTTGGTGCTGGCTTTGCTTATGAGCTTGCAAAAAGAGGTGCCAAGGTGAGGAAGCTCTTGTGTCGTTAAATAGCATTGCTGACAGTGACAGGTCGTCGCTACATACACTTCTCCGAGCAGCGAAAAGCTAGTGAAAGAGCTGTCCGACAAAATTGCATCACTCGACCCACCATCAGAGTGCATTGGTGTCAAGGCAGATCTCAAGGACGAGTCATCGCCCGCTGAGATAGTCCGACAAGCGGTAGCTGCATTCGGTTCTCAAATCGATATACTCGTCAATAACGCAGGCATGGAAGTCGTCAAATCTCATGCTGACATTACAACATCCGACTTTGACTCAATCTTCTACCTCAACGTCCGCGCTCCTCTCCTCCTCCTCCAAGTAGTAAAGCCCTATCTTCTCTCGTCTGGCGGTGGCCGCATCATCAACATATCCTCCGTAGGCGCCCGATGCGGTTTCAAGAACCTTTCTCTGTACTGCGCTTCCAAAGCTGCACTCGAAGGACTTACGCGCTCATGGGCAGCTGAGCTGGGCGAGGAGGGCCATACGGTCAATGCGGTTAACCCTGGACCCGTTCAAAGTGATTTGTTGGACAATATTCCAAAGGAAATCATTGAGATGCAGAAGAAGCAGACGGCTGCAGGGAATAGATTGGGTGGGGTTGATGATGTTGCGCAGATTGTTGCTTGGTTGGCTTCGGAGGAGAGTAGATGGATTACAGGACAAGCGTTGTCTGCTAGTGGTGGATTAGAGATGTATTAAGATATTATATACTCGGTACTCAAACTACACTGAAAATCATTGTTAGTAATGTCAGAAGTTGAGGGAGATAATGATATGACAGTCATGGGAAGTGTATGCACTATCCCCATCACCGAGCTATTCCTACATGTCGTAACATCACGCATGGGTCAACATATTCCTGTTATAGGTATGTAATGTACTAAACTCATCATCATTTCGACAAATATGCGCAACTTCAGCATCCTAGAATGACTCCTGTGCCGGTCTCAAGTCCAACTCATGGACCCAGAGCGAACTCGGCTGCTGCGAAAGCCACAAATACGTCTGCCCAACATCCTCAGCCCTCATATGCTTTCCTGTCCTCGTCTCTTCAGTATCCTCATCCGTAATCCTTCCATTCGCAATAGCATGAACGCACTGGACACCAAACTTGCTATGCTCTTTCGCAATAGCCTGAGCGACCATTCTAGCAGAGGCGCGAGTCGCTCCGTAAGCTGCGTAGCCAGTGTTGGTACGCATAGCCCCGAGTGTACCAGTAAAGATAATAGTGCCCTTCTTAGCACCGTTTGTATCGGCAAGAAGGGTCTGGCCGCCGTTTTGCTCGTACATGAGCTTGAGAGCTTCTTGGGCAAAGACTACTGCACCGGTTGTGTATACCTGCATGCTTTCGTTGAACTCCTCGGGCGTTTCTTCCAGGAAGGGCTTCTTGCTAGCATGCTTGACGTGATAAATTGCCAGCTTTAGCTTGAGATCCTTGAAGTCTGGATGGTTGGCGATGTCTTTGAACGCCTTGCGTAGGTTGTTTGGCTGAGTGTCTGTAGGGAAAGAGTGGAGAACACCGTTGGTTTCTTTGCGAAGTGAGTCGCGTAGACTTGTTGAGGTTGTCGGCGTTGCGGGCCAAGAGAGCGACGGCGAGATTACCGCCGTCATTACGGGCGAGAACGCGAGCGATACCGCGTCCGCTTGTTGGACCAGCGCCGATGATGATTGCGAGACCTGAAGGTGCCATTTTATGAGATTTAGATGTTTCTTGATAAAACTGTTGTTCTATTGGCGTCTTCCACTTGTTTATATGGATACCGGGTCGAATACGTCATTCTGTTACTTTGATGATGACTCTCTCAGCCGTTAAGTCCGAAACTGATCAGGTAAAGATCTCCACAATAACATGAGACTTCAGAAGAGGATGCTAAAATAAACCCAGTAAAGACTCCCCTAAACTTAGAATAAATTGCCTAAGCCTTTTCATCACTTAGGATAACAATCTCAAGTTTTCTTGCCTCCCCCTGGATGGGACGTCAAACAGGTGTATCTTGGATGTAATTGGCCGAATTGGCACGCCCTGTAGTTGCAAGATCTGATCTGAATAGAAGTAATTACTGTGTTGAGCATGTCTATATATTATCAGGTGTCTATTCGCATATCATCCATCAATACCATCTATCGCATGGCTTTCCAGAATAGTTCAATGCTCAATCCCCCGTGAAAGATGAAGCCAATTTGGGTTGCTTATTATCCGGCTCCAGACCTTTCCTCGTCTTCTCTCGTTTCCTACGAATCATCCTTAACCATTGCCTTATCCTCAAGGTCTTGCGACACCAACCATTTCCATAGTCTTGCGGCCATGTTGAGGGATGGCATTTGTCTAGATACTCGTCTATTCGCCTCTTCTTCCACTCCTGTCCGTTGAGCTGGAAGGTGATACTTTCTAAGATGTGTTCGTACAATTCTTGACCGTGTGGCCTGACATGAGAGTCTGCCTTGAAAACCATGTCCAAATTAGAAATCATGTAGCTGGCAAGCCGTTCCTCGGGTACCAGTTGCTTTGCATATTCGATTCCACTCCAGCGAAGCCACCACGGGTTGTCGTTGTCCCTGCAAGAAAACTTGGTGTGAGCGGCACCGTCTGTTGGAGCCACTACATTCACCTCGATTTCGTTGATGATGAAGCGCTGATTATTCGGGAGACCGATGTATCCAGGTCCATGTTGAATCAAGCTTACGAGGAGTTCATAAATGGCCCAAACGGCACTCTCGGGACCTCCATCTCTACCCCGGAAGCTCAAGCTGTCTTTGAAGCGATCGTCAAGGTCGTCGGTCGGCTCAAAGATGCGGATTGTCGATGTTATTTTGTCGATGTAGCGTGATGTCGGTGGCTTTGCAATATCCCACGTAGGCCAGAACCCATAGTTCTTTACGAACATGATATCGACGTGGTAGTTATTCGGCAGACGTCTGAAAATATCCTGGATCTCGGCGTAGAACTGTTTGCTAACCAGAAGC
Organism: Fusarium xylarioides; assembly: GCA_013183765.1. Classification (NCBI taxonomy): domain Eukaryota; kingdom Fungi; phylum Ascomycota; class Sordariomycetes; order Hypocreales; family Nectriaceae; genus Fusarium; species Fusarium xylarioides. The sequence goes on along the minus strand of SRZU01000091.1, from coordinate 66,393 downwards.
AAGCTTAGCGATTTGTTTCTGGGCGTCTGTTGCCAAACACCATATGGTCTCCATCCACATTGCATATCTCGAAGACAGTAAAGGAGCTGATCTCGGCCATGTTGGCTTTCTGAGGGACTTGATGGTGCCACTGGAGCTGTGAGGACAAGCTCGAATATGGCCTGCCGTAGCTCTAGGGGAATATCTTGCAGTTTCATGACTGAGAATTGTCTTGGTCCCGGCAGGGCGGATTTGAACTGTTGGACGTGTATAAACTTCCACTAGGGACTGTAAGCAGTGCGCCTTGTCCGTGCCCACGAGTTGGTTCGTCCTTCCAGCAGGGAAGCAGCCCTTATATAGTATGAATAAGTTGGAGTCACTCGGCGAACAAATTAACTTTTCAAGGCTTATTCATTAAGATTTGTGCGTACTTGGGCCTGTTTGGCTATATGAAAAATTTCAGAAGTTAAACTTTCCTTCGAATCTTAAACACAAATTCTATGAGTTCGAACCCAAGCTCTCCATACTCAAAACCTTCGTCCGTTTTATTCGCCTATTTTGCATACATCCCATGGTATCCCTCATAAGCCAGAGCGACAGCCGTGAGTGCAGCCGAAAATGCCTCCCATGTTGCAATTACCCTCCAAGCAGGTCCTTGCAGCCAAAAGATTCTGGCTGAAATAAATCTCGCCAGTGTGAGGGCAAAGAAGCCGCGATTCACTTGATAAGCAGCCAGCATGTAATAGATGCCGATGCCGATGATGGCGACTGAAAAGCCGTTGAGTGCGGGGAGGGCTGAGTCTTGGAGTTGCTTTGCGGCGAGAGCCTTGCGAGGGGATATGAGATTGCTGACACCGTGGTTGAAGGCGCTGAGGCCGAAGATGAAGATTGTTACGGCGGTGATGGAGGGCATATTGATTGCGTACTTGATTGAGCTTGTCTTCCAAAGAAATAAGGAAAAGGCGTTTGTGATTCACGTACGAATTTTGATGAGAACAGATCTCAACATTTCATACGCCTTGTGTGCAGATCTAATCTTTTAGGTTTGCTAGGGCTTACAGGAAAATGCGACTCGTAAGCTGCATAGCTGAGTGTCGGCGTTTTCTGGTCACTCTAATTGAACAAGGAGTCGCTGTATGATAATACATGAGATTATCATTAAATCGAGTATCTTCTCATCAAAATGTCTGTCATAAGCTAAATGCAGGCCATTCTTCCGTCACAATAGTACAAAGGAAAGGGACATGCCAGAGGTAGCTGACATACTCAGTGATTTGCTATCAATATTTAGCCATGCTGCATAGTTTTAGATGCTAGCAGCAGCGACCTTGGCAACAAGACCAAGAATACCAGCAGCAGTGATCACGTCGTCAGATCTCTTGAATCCCTCCTCGATAGGCAAGCGTTCCTCCTCTGCAGAACGCCAGTTTCGTATCAATTTATTGGACAGGTTGACTTACGGAACAATGTCTTGACCCACTCAGTCTTCGCATTTCCATCGTTCAGGTTTCCAAAGACAGACAGGTAGAGCGCAGTCTCAATAAAGCTGAACTGCTGGAGATCGGCAGGCAGCGAGAACTCGGGGTTGGCAGCTTCGGCGGCCTTGAGGCGCTCCTTGCGAGCCTTAGCAGCGGTCGCGATGGAAATGGTTTCCTCGGTGAAGTGAGAGGCTGTAGATTCCCAGATGGTCTCGTTGAAGCTGTGGTTGTCGCCGAAGAAGATATCGGCGCGGCTCAGACTACCATCGTGCTCAATGACTAGTTCAGTTAGCTTGCGACGTCGTTGTGATCTACGTAGGATACACACCTCCATGCTTGTTCAAGTCGTCGAGGTTGAAGGTACCATTGTTTCCAGTGGTAAGAGCCTTTTGTCCGACTAAGGTTGTCGCAGCTGGGTCGAGGTTGATGGCGTCGGTGAAGGCGACGATCAGATCTTGAAGCGAGATATGGAGGCCGTCGCGAGGAAGATATCCGTGATTGGCGACCGCGTTCACCATGGGACAAGGGCTTCGGCCTGTAATCGTTAGCTACAAATTATGATCAAATGTCTTACGATCGGACGCAGTGGGTGCTCGCCACTCATTGCTGGCGCTAACAGCCAGAGCCGCAGAGCAAAAAAAGGCAACGTTAAAAAGCATCGTGATTTCTTCCAACAAAGCTCAAAGGATACAGAACCAAAATCATAAGCAAGGACAGTCTCCTGACGACATTTTATCAGCATCTTCCCCTGAGCGACGATCATCTTTCACATTCTATTTTAGCTCCCTCATTTGTCGCAGTCAATGCCGACGCTCACGGACGAAAGATGCAGGTCCGGAGATGAGCCAATGGCAGCGATTGTAATTACCATTTTAAAACGCCATGTTAATGCTTGGACCCCTTTTGTTGTGGAGATGCTGAGGGTCCGGGTGGTGATCCGAGTCTAGGCTAGGGTGAATTACTTGAAAAGGCAGCTCGTGGTGCCCTGTAGATATTAACGGGTTTTATAAGGTTAAGATGGGATTTGTTTCCGATAGAGTTTCGGCTTGCATGTCTAATTCGTCTTTTGGAGGCAGGTGAGCGAACAGACGTGTATTTTTTGTTCAGAGGTTGGTTGATGAGCATGGAGCCATTGAATGACGAGGGTTATTAGACGAGGGATGATATGGCATCTATGCGTATTGTATTCTGAAGACATCAATGTCTAGCTCGTATAAACAATTACGCAGTTGCCAGCAGCAGCTTCCAAAATTTCAATAACCTCGTCTGTCTTCTTAATTGGATACGCATTTGTTTTGATCCAAATATCATTCAGACTATTCGCGGCCAAACTAGACAATTGCTCAGACGTAACACCGACATCCCTCAAAGTCCGCGGCATTTGCAACTCCTGGAGGATCAAATCAAGAATATCCTCAAGATCAAAATGTCCACTGTACGCGTCTGACGATCGCTGTTGGCGCTCTTGCGTGCGTTGAACTTGTAGACTGCTGGTAGAAGCATACAGCTCGTCCCGCCGTGACCGACGTTCAAGGGTCCAATCTGATGGCCTATCGCATGGCTGGCGCCGGTCTGACAAAGATGGCGAACATCAAGATCTTTAGGGTCATGTTTGCATCGTAGAAGCCCAGATATTAACTTCTCCAAACCTCTTGCTGCTCATGCATCGCCATCGTTGTGACTCTGCAATGAACATAGAGTTTCAATGCAATGGTCTACGGATCGGATACCAGTGCTGATTCAGATCCTTTGTGGTGTCGTGGTTGTCAACGGCGGGTCTTGTGTAACCAGGTCAGGATTAACGCCTGGCTCAAAGGTGTTTGGCCTTACTCTTTATTGGAATCAGGCACTTTGGTCCATCGGTCTCGAAGATATGACCCTTTCCCGGTGGAGCCGGCCAAAGTCATATGCTGCTATTTCTGTGTCATCAATATGTCGTATTGTCCAAAGTCAAAGTCAAATGCTCATCAGTTGGTGACTGAAGCAATCCCCGAGAGCCTAGTCGTATGTCGCCTGCGGAGTTGTACATCTGCCGTTCAATGCACCTCTGATGCCTTGGCTTTACAGTAAAATCATCTCGATTCATTACGAACTAACAACCTGACTGAGCTTAAAGTATAATATGGTTCTATGGGAAATGGGCCTTGAGAATTCTAGCTCCTTTCTCTTCCTGATGACATTGTCTAATCTATTCTTCTCTGGATCAACATCAATCCACTCCAGGTCAATAGGCCAAGATGAGTTCACCTGCTCCTCCATTGCCTTCTCTTCCTCCCCACCTTCTTCCACGATGTCCACCTCTTTTAGCAGAAAGTTGTTTTCGCTTCCAACACTTGCCTTTAGTAGACGAAACACTACTTTTGCCACATAGCAGTTAATACTTTGGTCTCGAAGGCCTTTGACAACAAGGACGACGGTCGATCTTCGGCTTTCGAGATCTACCATCTCAGAACTCCTTAAGGCTTTTGCGTGCATGAAGCCTACGAAAGCCAGCAAAATTATGATGTATATGTCATAGGACTCGAATCTGTGCCGCTGGTAGTATAAGCGTACCAACGTTTCCAGTTTTATCTTGGCGTCGCTTAAAACCTTCTGGACACTTTCGTCAACTAGTGCGGGTGCTGTTGTTATGCGTAGTGTCTCTAAGAGATATACAGTCAGGTTGTAGTAGTGCATACTGAAGAGAGTCAACATAAGCCGCAGTGAATGAGCTGGGAGCTTACTGGAGCTTGAGCTGCCATGGAAAACAGATTTCTGTTGCTTTGAGACCTGGCGGAAGATTTCGATACCAGCTGTCAAGACGGATACAGAAACCCTTGATTCTGTCCACGGTGGTGTCCGGAGTATTCTTAAAACCTGAGAAAAATACAGTAGCAACATCATACATGATGACTCGGAACTCAGAAAGTGTCCGAAAGGTATGGCCATAGTTGATTGATATGGGCCCTTTCGCTGATGGATAACGAAGCCCAAAGTCGCCATAGCAGTCATCTTGCGAAGGCAGTCGTATGCTAGGAGGCATGGAAAGCAGCGGTGCTTTGAACACGTGAAAGCTATGCACACTATCGTCGGTCAGCTTCATCATGAGGCGAGGAGGAGGAGGAGGAGGAGGCAAAAGTTACGCCTGTAGCCCGAATAGCGCCCATGCTGTGAAAGCTCTCGAATTGTACTCAACATCATCGGTGTTTGTGGTCGGCGTAGAGAATAGATGTATTGCATGCGCTGCCGCAACGGCCTGGGTCAGATAAGATCTTCCCACCTCGTCACTACCATTGGCATCATGCACAATTGATAGAACAATCGCAGCCTGGATGGTCGTAAGTCGAGCATTGCCAATCTCCAGCTCCCACAGTCGGCGTGCCTCCGCAAGGAATTGATATCCAAGAGTCCGTGGATTCCAGAACTGAGAGCGATGGCTCATCTTGGAGTAGCCGTGCTGGAGACATGATTTTAGCATTCAGTGGTCTGATAAACTACGGGGTCTTACCCACGCAAGCAGATGCAAGGACTGCATGGACTAAAAGAGAGGAGCAGTATTTGCTTTGGCCCGATGCCACGTCCTCCAGGAAGTAGTTCTTTTGGAAGGCTGGGTAGAAAGTATATTCAGTCATGAAATACGTCTCTAGTAGCTTCCGTAATAACTTGTTATCGTCGATGATGCACGTCCATTTCTGTGCGTCGACATGGTCTAGTCGAGGATCAACCATCTCGGCTGCATGATACGGAGCCTCGTAAATTATAGGATACTCTGTTGGTGGATTGTCACCATCTTGTATCCTCGTCTCACCCAATGAGTACTTATACAGCCATGAATCAAGGTACTGATTCCCTTCTTGGATCAAGAAGCTAGGCATTTCTTTGCGATAGGGAAACTCATACTGGTAATAGTGATCCGGCACTACATGTGCCTGTTTTAGAAGATCTGCACGTTGAATGTGGTCAAGTATCGACTCAACATCATGACCGCTGTGGATTTTTCTCAGAATATCAGTACCTTCATGCATTGGCTTTGTCGCTAGAATACGGAACAGTTCTTGGTACGCTCCCTGCTCTTCAAGGGTAGCACGGTAGTGGCACTCCGTCTTTCGTCTGATGTACTGTAAGCACCGAGGTTTGGCGCCGTCGCACTAGAAGAAAACCTTGTTAACTCATCGTCTCGCACACTAGGACAACATGAAACTGCGCACTCGGGACTTGCGCTGCCGACATGGTTCGCAGGCTAAAGTGATGGCTTTACGGCGTCTTCCTAGGTTGGGGACCAGTGGTGGACTCTGGCTTAGAATATGGATGTTTTCAGGGGCCGGGCCTGGGAACAGACTGCGAGGCATGTTTGCTTGTGAGTGAGTGCGTTTACTAATGCAACCGAGTGCTGTAGAGAGTATAGCACGTTCATGACGAAGAAAGGGCGGGGTTTGGAGAGCCCTCACGTGAAATCTCTTTCACCAATCATGCTTTGGCAATGTCTCAGGTTTGCCAGTGACGTCTTTATGTCCTAAGTACCTAGGTAATCGGATACCATCTCTACTTTTTCATATGAGGGACTGCTACGTTGTGTTGTGAAGAGGAAGCAGAGTCAACGGACAGCATCATGAGCAGTATTTAACCTCCTCGGAATATTTGGACCAGGGCCTTGTGATTGACTTCGTAACCCTTGCTCGCTCCAGGTCGGGATGTGGCGATTGTCGCAGATCGGCTTCTCAAGTCCACGCACTAACTGACTAACCAGTGCGCTAATGCAGGGCACGTCAAAAGCGTTTTCGGTGGAGTTGAAACATTTTTACAGGGAGGATCCCGCTGGATCCCATCGAAGATCAGCGTCTTTCATCGTTGCATTCGATCTGTTCACTCATCTCCCGCGTGAATGTCCAACAGCTGTATCCCGGAGTCTTAGTGTCTCCCTTCAAATGCCACCTAGATATAATGCTTGTCGTGACTGTTTTGGCGGAAGCTCCCGTGTATCACCTCATGAAACACCTCGCCCTGACTAGCCGCGTGTCAACCTCCACCACCAAGCTGACGTACAAACAACCAACCCACAACACGATTCATAGCCAACCCACCTACGTTAAACGCCACAGACATTCTCTTCCGCCATTGATCGCCCCACGTTGCAACCCGGTATCCAATATGATCGTTCCAAAACTCATCCGTTTCGTGGGGCTCTTGTGTCCGGTTGACGCGTTCGGTGAGACTAACAAAAAGCCAAGTTTTGCAGTTCCATCCCGAGTCGAGTTCCGATCTGTTGGGAACTGCGGGACTATATGAGTTTTTGTTCTTCCCCAGATCGAGAGGTTTTTCGTTTCTGATGTACGCTTCGCTGTAGCCATTCCTTCTGTACGGCACGTTCATTTTACTGTTTCTTCTGTTTCGTTGTATCTACTCTCCTTTATAATGAAGTTCTCTTCGGTTCTCACGAGCGGGCTCGCATCTTTCACACTGGTCGCTGGCCTTCCGACTGTTACATCACCAAGTGAACACTCTGTTCAACAAGTCCGAAATCCAGTATATAAGCGCAATGGAATTGCAGCTCTTGGCAAGATATATCGAAAATATCACATCGATCTTCCGGAATGTCTCGAAAATTCAGTACTTGCTCGTCGGGATAGTACCGGCACCGCCGTCAATAAACCTATCGAGAATAATGCCGAGTGGTTGACACCGGTTCAGATCGGAAATCCTCCAAGGACATTCCAGATGGATCTCGATACAGGATCATCGGATCTTTGGGTATACGGGTCGAAAGTAGCTACTGCAGGCGGTAGCAGCAACCGATACAATGCCTCCAAATCGAAGACTTGTGAGGAGATGGCCGGTGCAAAGTGGACGATTGAGTATGGTGATGGAAGTGGCGCTTCGGGCCATGTTGTGAAAGATACGGTCTCCATCGGCGGCCTGTCAGTGGAGGCTCAGGCGGTACAAGTCGCTGACAAAGTACACGAGTCCTTTGCGCAGCAGCAAGACTTGGACGGTCTCTTGGGACTGGGCTTCAGCATTATCAACACGGTCACTCCGAAGAAACAAAAGACATTCTTTGACAATGCCAAAACAGAGCATGGCACTGGGGTCTTTACCGCAGATTTGAAGCATGATGCTCCAGGCACATATACTTTTGGCGTCATCAACAAGACAGCGTATGAGGGGGATATTACGTATACGACTGTTGATTCAACGACGGGAATGTGGACATTCACTTCAACGGGATATACCGTTGGAAAAGGCAACGTCACCAAGACGCCCATCACCGCCATCGCCGACACAGGAACATCACTCATGTTCCTCCCCGAAGCAGTCAACAAGGCGTACTATTCTCAAATCGACGGTGCCAAAATCGACGCAACAGCGGCAGGCTACGTTTTCCCGTGCGACACCAAAATGCCCGACTTTACGTTCTACGTGGGGGAGACGGGTATCACTGTCCCGGGTGCGTACATGAATTTCGCACCGCTCGAGGGGCCTGTTCCGGGGGAGAAGGAGGGGAAGAGAGAGGTTGGGAATTGTTATGGTGGACTGCAGTCGAGTGCGGGTGATATTAATATCTTTGGTGATATTGCACTCAAGGCGGCTTTTGTGGTGTTTGATGCGGAGAAGACGAGGATTGGGTTTGCGAAGAAGACTTTGGCTGGAGTTGAGTAGGGAAAAGTTATAGATATCACAGCGAATTACACTCTTTTACCATCCTATATACAAATGTTGTTTCATGTTTTATGTTGCCTGTGAATAATGCATTACTCTCTTGTCTCTGTCAGCACAAATGCATAAGTCAAACAAGCACATAGAGTTGTGTGCGACTCTCCACTTATGCAGGGGCGGGCATACATGGCTTGCACTAAATTCTCTCCGTTCTCTCTCGAGGAGAGAAGTACCTCTCTGAGAGACCCGCAGTAAGCACAATGTACCCTTTTTTCACATGGAGGAGAGTCTCTACGATAACGATCCTGATAAGATAAGAGCAACTCTGGAATCGGCTCAGCACTAAAGATCGGATCCGAAATTACAGTACACTGTACTCAACTCAACCCCAACAAATGTTCAACCCAAGTGTTTATTCTCATTATCATGACTGTCGTATATTCTATGAAATCACGCTCTCATCAGTATCTACGCAATTTTAAACCGTGGCAATCACTCCAGGTCCGCATCCAACAGATGTCAGATGCCATCCAACCGCTCTCTCAACATTCCTCAATATCTGCGGAACGTGCTCGCTCTTCATGTGCATCATGCCCAGTACAATCCCAGCAAGACACGCACTTCCAAACTTTGCAACACCATGCTGCAGCACTTGTTTAACACCCTCTCTAATCTCGGGATCGCTGCACTTGAACAGAACAACAAACAACGGCTTCATCACGTTGTTGTCCATGAAGCGGAAGTTTGCTTGCGGCCCTTTTAGCTCGCCGAGGATACGGTGCGTCGTGGCGATGATTTCGCGGTACACGGGCTTCGCGTCGGGTAACACCTTTGCATCCGTGTTGAGCTGTAAGTGGAGACTTGACAAACACTCCAGGTACAGTGCTTCAAAGACACTGGCTGTCACGTAAGTGTGCGGCTCCTCATTTTTGCGCTGCTGCGTGTAGCGGTAGAGAAGCACGAAACCGTTGTGCCAGCTTGAAAGGACCGAGAAAGCTCGCTCCCATGTTGCTTTGGTCGTCTCTTTCTCGTCGTCAAAGAGATGGTGAGCCAGGTGGTGTTGCGCGACATCCCACCATCTCAAAGCTTGATCCAAATCATGAAATGAAGAGGGCATTTTGTCTATGGAGTACCTGTGCCTTCCCAGGCATCGTTTCGCGGCTAGGAACTCATCCGTATCCCCGGTGATACCCAGTCTCAGGGCCCACGGGTAGGTACTCAATCGCTGTATCATGTCAAACAGGGCATTCTCATAATCATCAAACACTAAATCTGATAAAGATACACCTTCTTGGGCACATCGTTTACTGAGGTATGCTTCAAAAAGACGAGCAGCGTGGTCGTGGTGCAGGACAGCAGCGTGCATGTCCCCACGAAGAATATCATAGGTGAGAAAAACAAGAGCCACGTGAGTAACACTACGCAGCGCACGAAGCGTAGAGGTAGCAGTCGTTACAGCACGTACAGTACGTGTATAGTACTGAAGAGACAGCTGATGCGCCTTATCAGCAGCTACAGCGTCAATGGTTGGCTGCGTGAAGGCGTTGACGGCACCGCCTAGGGCACAGCACGTCTCACGAACAGCGGCATCCTCATGGGCCAGTTGAGGCGTGATGGCACCCAGAGTGTTGTGAGGGAGGGTGGTGCCCTGCTCGTTGGACCAGAGAAAAGTGGAGAACATGTCATATTGCGTCTGGTCTTTGAAGAGCGAGAGAATGTAGCTTGGCTTGGCTAGGATGCGTGTGTCGGACTGGGGTGCTGCTGTTGTCACGGCTGTAGCTGTAGCTGTGGTGTTGAAGCTGACGGATTGGCTCAGCGGGAAATGACAGGTTAGACCGACGGCCTTGCACCGGTTACAGATTGGTTTGCCCTCATCACATTTCACTTTGCGGCGTCTGCATAATATTAGCAACAATTTACATTTGAGTAGACGATTGTCTTCTGTCTGTACGAACTTGCACTCTTTACAACCAGTACGTGTCTTGAAAGACTTGGTCTTTGGCTTCTTATTAGCGGCATTTTGCCCCGAGCGATCTGCAATGTCAAGGACAGCCACATTGGCATTCGGGATCTAAAGGCGACCAAAAGATAAAACATGTAAGTAAGCCACCGACGACATGAAACGGGTCTGCCCTAGCGGCAATTTTGTGCTGTTTTTGCTCACCCGTGGCTTGTTGCTGGCCGGGGCCGAGACGATCTGAGATGCTGACGGGTCGCCGCCGCGAGGGGGTTGCACACCGCCACCACTAGAAGAAGAAGCAGCAGAGGCAGAGGCAGAAGCCTTGGGTTTAGGCTTGAGAGCTATCGTCTGCTCCATCATTCACTCACACGCATTTACCCTGTCGGGACCGAAAGTGTGTGGCGTGACGGTATGGGGAAGGCGAGCCAAGTGCCCGAGATGACACGAAGAGGGGGATGCGTTGTGAGCGAACTGTTCACTTTCGGTGGAGGAGTTTCAGAGCAATTAATCCTACTGTATCCACATTTGGTGACTCTGTATCCAATCATCACTCAGCCTGTGCGAGTTACTCAAAGAAGTTAGGGCTGGGGTCTCGTTTATTTGACCAGATTCCGAATTAGACAGGGATCGGCGCTTTGGTGATCTTGGCTCACTGTCTCAAACCCTCCGCTGCATTCTGACTGCATAAAGACTCTGCAATAAGCGAACTTGAATGACTGATAAATGGCTTTATCGGCAAGATTCTGCTTTGGAGTGTTATAGGCAGTGCCAAACTTGCCTTCCTGGCTTCATGGTCATATCTCAAGCGTATTATCAATGCATGCCTCACTAATCGAGAGCTGCCCAAGCTTGTACTACAGACATGATCTGCGGGCTGGATGTAAGGTCTTCCTTGCTTTTGACAGACTGTTCACCAAACTTCGCTTACGTCTCTTTGCCCACTCAAGTTGGTTAGTCTTGATACAAGTGATCGACATATCCTGGTAAGGGATGCTACGCCAGGTCAACTTACAGGGTTGCTTTCTATCAACTCCCGTTCTTTTGTTATGAAGGATAAATACTACTGATGCTAGGGTACGACTGTTCACTGAGAGCAACTGGTGGGTGGAGATTCAAGTATACTGATGGCCGGAGCGTCGGTACAACAGCTCGTCCGTGTTCTTGACAGGACCTTGTTCATCTCATCACGTACTAGCATGGTCCCCGTCTCATACATTCTGCAAAGACCTTAGCTTATTTGATTCCTCTTTTCTAAATATCTTTTGCCGCACTGAAAATCGGCACCGGAATATCTCAAGGCAAGGGAAGCGCTATCCAACAGCGCCAATCGATACATATTCGGGATAGTTGCCGGCCCTTAAGCTTGCAACAAATCGCAGCAAGTTCATCAAGATGGTCATCAATATTTCCCCTTTCAACCATGGAAGCACTTGCTACCCCGAACATTAAACCTTTGGCAGGTAACTCTCTGACTAAGAGAAACTTTTCTTTTTTATTTTCTTTCATAATGTTGGCTGTTTACCCAAGCCTTCTCTGGAACAAGGTTACAGCTGCCAATACCTTGCAACCATGACGCGAGGCCTTCTATGAGCCCGGCAAATCTTCCATGCTAAAAAGCTCACATTATGCTATTGTGACCTTTTCATAGGTGCGGGGCAAAATCTTAGAATCGTCATCACGAGCTTGAAGGACGCCCAATAACAACACAAGCAGTCCATCTCTAGGTTTTGGCTGAAAGGCTATTTACCAGAACCACCGAGGGTTTCGTTGAAATGGTGTATAAATAGAGCCTGTCTCCGCAGTATTAACATTACAAGTTATCGGCATCATACCTCTTTCGTGAGACATGGCCTCATCTACGAAGGCCTCAACTGCGAAGGCCACAAATGTGATCTCATCACTCACAGACCTGACGCACTTTCTTGACTCGATTCCCCCGGGCGCTACGCTATATCTCGACCTCGAAGGTAAAAGTCTCAGCCGCAACGGGACTCTTGCCATCATAACCATTCTCGTACATCCTACAAAGTCACAAGGCTCGTCGATGTTCAGACTCTTGGTAGTGCAGCTTTCACCACGCCTGCCACAAATGGAAAGGCAATCAAGGCTATCCTGGAGGACCCTCAGATATCCAAGTGCTTCTGGGACGTACGTAACGATGCCGATGCCCTCTGGGCCCATTACAAGGTCCGTCTTGCGGGAGTCACAGACATACAGCTCCTAGAAAATGCCTCACGAATTGGCGCTAAAACGTACGTCCGTGGGCTTGACACCTGTGTTGGGAAAGATCTGAGGCTGGGGTTCATGGAGCTTCACAGATGGGTCGGTACCAAGAAGGCAATCAAAAGTCGCATGGCCGACGACATTTTCTCCCGTCGCCCTTTGGACGTTCAGACCGAAAAGTACTGCACTAACGACGTTGTACACCTGCCTGCGCTACGAGTAACTTACACAAAGCGGATCAACAGCCAATGGAAGAAAAAGGTAATGGAAGAAAAAGGTAATGGACGAGAGTGCACGCCGTGTGGTCGAAGCCTGGTCTCCAGAATACGAGCCTCAGTCAGGGAACAAGAACCTGGGGCCGTGGGGATCGGAATCGGGGACCAAGACATTGACCATGGATGAATACCTCGAGAAGTACGAAGATGACAGAATAAATAGCATGGAAAAGGATATGTTCTGCGATAGTGACTATGACGACCTTAGAAGGGTATGGGAAAACTAATTTAAAAGAGGTTGCATTGAATGATACTTTCGATAGTTGTTGGGAACGTTAAAAGTATCAGGCTATCAGCAGTGTATCTATCTACTTCAAGCCATTGTACACACTTCAAAAGCATGCTTACAAAGTAATTTGACTTTATGGTAGAATTATGCTCACTGATAAGTCAGTTTACAACCTGATGCTGTTCATTTGTAACTCTGTCTGTCTTCACGAGCGTGGGAGTTTCGATGTTCTGTTCAGACCGATACCTGCCTTTGCCTAATCGTTGCAAGAATGCGAAAGAGGTCGAACAAAGCTTGAAACTTGTGCTGAGCATGTTCAAGGCATGGTTCTATGTTCATGATAGAGAGTTCGGGACAAACAAGGGCAACATGGGTATGTTACAATGGTTGCACTTATTTATTTGCGGGGGGTATAGTACAAATCTCTCGTTATAGTAAGTTGTCTACACTGCACTCTATAAAATGAGTACGACATCTTCTACAATGCAGATAGCTCGACACCGTTCTTTGAACACCTGGCTCTGCCTCGCCGAGGTAAGAACCAGAGAGATTCGTGACACCCTGGATGCTTTGCGACAGGGGCCTCCACGAACACTTTCAGAAAAGGAAATTGACAGGCTCATGTTTGTCCTAGGCTATGTTTTCCAGGCCGCAGAAATGGCGCAGAAATGCGTAGACGAGCACGATGTAGACCAGAGCGCGACCTGCAAGCTGTGTGCCAAGAGGCAAGGGAAGTTATGGTTGCGGTGGATTGCATACAGGTTGCCATCTGGCGACTCAATCCCGATCGGCTTTGTCAGACTATCAAAGGGCGTGTCCGCCACAATCCCTATGAAGAACAGATTGACAAGTAGGAGGAGAGCTTAGAACTGGTGGTATATTTGGAGGCGATTGGATCAACTTGCTTTCAGGTCCGGCTATATGTTAGTTGGTAGCTTCTGAGACTTGAAAACCTTTGGCGTAAATAGAATCACTACTCGAATTAATCTGTGGACTCCGGCGTCCTAGTGTTACCACCCTTTGGTGTATTATTCTGACCCTATTCTGTTGCCATGTTGTGAAAATTAAAAATTTCATCCGTTATTATAAACCTAACACTGTGATAGGTCAGAAAGCACATTTTGATGCGAGATGTACTTAAATTAGCAGCATAGCAATAGATATTATTATTATTGTTGTAAACGTAAGAGCTACTGTCAAGTCGCTATTAAATTCCGGTGTTGTTGCTGTAGAATACAACGTTTCGATAGAAGCTGGCAGCGAATTGTCCCTTTCTCATAGCTCAATTAGTAAATATAATATCCCTTCAGCAGGAATGTAAACTTGTAAAGACACTAATGAGTAGTTAATCCTAGAATACTGCCATAATATTGCTATATCATTATGATACAGCCTTCATGGCCGCTACAGAAACATGTCTAAACCTAGTCTGAAACTATGCTATGGCAGTGCATAACACGTTTGAGTCAGATTCTGTTCAGTTATGACTCTCTTTGTTTTAATTGGAGGTCTGAGGTCTAGACTCTGTTCGCTTTAACAGCCGCCCATGTTCTCCTTGATAAATAACACAAAAGACTTGGATTCAAAAATATAGCTCTCTGTGTTCATGACCCAACACGATTAGTTCAACAAACTCGGGATGAATAAAGGACATACGAAGCCGATCCAAGTATTTCATCATCTACATGTGATAGTAGCAGAAGAATTATAAATAAAGCTGCTGTGGCTCATCAATCCCGATACCGAAAATTCACTATTACATTCAATTCTCTCTTGAAACATCTTGATAATTTGTAGCAACATACACAACACTTCAACAGACCAGTCAGAATTCTCCAATCGCGTCTAACACCATGACCACTACTTTCAAGAATTCATCGTGCCAGGCCATGACACTCATCGACTTGGTGTTTGAAAAGGTAGAAGTCGTGCGGGAAACTGCTCCACCAATGCCCTCCCAGGAAGAAGTCGACAACCTACTTTCCTATCTCAAGAGACTCAACAATCACATGACCAAGATGATAGAACAAATGGATGGCCCAGACCAAGAGCTCACGCTAGCGGCTGTAGTTACGCAGGCTAATGAAGTCATGGTTGAAGTGGACAACATGCAATTTGCCATGTGGTTACTTGACCCTGATCGCCCTTGTAAGAGCATTCATGGTGTTGTTCGCGACAACCCATTGGTCCACAAGATTTATCAGTAGGAAGCAACTTCACATCATAGGACGGAGAACAAACCGGAGAGCCGATGAACTCAACGTGACTTGCGGTCGATTTTTTGCGAGATTCAATGTGGTATCCGGGGAAGGCTGAAATGTTGTGAGTATATCAGGAGTTCTACAGATAGATATACGTGCAGGTCGAGCTCTTTGGTATTTAGGAGTCTCTTTAGGTGAGACTTGGGCGTCACTGGCGTTAGTAAGACTGCGAGATCAATTTATTAGAAACTTAACTGCACCTTGTCATCACTTCTTGAATGAATGTGCTAATCTTGTTCTGTTGCCTATATAGTAAAAGACTAAGCCCGTGTCCGTGAGTGTGTCCGATGTGTCACCTCATTTCATGGAGTGTTTAAAGATGGTCGGTCTACTGCTAATTGTTCCCAACCTTCTGGTTGAGTAAAAAAACGTGATATCTTTAGAAGACTTTCGAACCCAGAAAAGGCTTAGTGGATAGGGCTGTTGGCACAAAATAGCATATGTGAAAATGTCCCATTTACTTGCAGGCCTCCAAAAATGCTTATAAGCGAGCTCAACCGATACTTGAGGCTCTAGGCCTCCTAGTCATGGCGCTTGTCAATAATTGTGTTTTCGAATTAGCCTTGTTCAGATTCATGATGTTCCTCTTCTAGTGTGTTCAAGCTTGTTTACATACTTACTAGAAGCGTACCAATCGTGCTGTGGTCTGGTGTACAATGCACACTGCAAACATAAAAGCCTCTTTAACAAAATTTCGCCGAACATACAAAGGAAGGCATTGTTCAGTCTCGGTGTTATGCAAGCGTCTGATTTCTTTAAAAGTAGAGGATGAAGAACACCATGGCTTGCTTCAAACAATGAACCCCCAGTTTTGTTCAAGCTCTAGCTCTGCATAATGCAATGTTCCTCTCTGTTAGCAGGACATAAGAAAAGAGCATACTATGGCATACAACGATATAAAACTCTACTATCCTCAATAGCGGAACCTGAATGCTACATCCGCACGACTTAAGTCCACCATCTCTGAAGCCTCAAACATTACCTGGTATTCTGAAACTCGTTGTCAACATGGCTACCAATGCACCTACAGTTATGCCACGAATCGGCGTCTCATACAGTACATTTGTGGAATTGCTCTGCAGAATCAACAAGGGTGCATTCAGGGACGCAGCAATCGACACTCTAGGCAAGGTACAGAAGGTCCATCAAACCCAGTCGCGAATCCTAAAGTGCTACCCTGACCTTACGACCGTTATTCTTGGAACCGCCAGGCCGCCTGCCCACAGATATCCATCACAGAATGAGATTGACGAACTTCTCAGTGACCTGAGAAGTGTCAGATACTTTTTGTTTGACATGGAACATCGTTTCTATTCTGGTCATGAGAACGAGCGGAATATGTTGCAGCCATTGGAGGAGGTGAGAGCAGGCTTGGAGAGACAGCTGTATTGTATTCAGTTGGCAATCAATAAGCTGGATCCTTACCGCGGACCTAAGGATATCTTCGGCATGTATTGCGGTGTTCTTGTTGATGAGAATTTGGCCAGAACTGACAGAGAGGGTGGCACAGGTAGGGTTGAGGAACAGATGCAGGAGATGGCAATCTAGATGGGTATGGTTCGTGACCAAGAAGGGAATTGCGGGATTGTTGAGAGTTCAACACCCGTCGATGAGTGATGTAACTGTTAGAAGGAACTTGTCCTTTGTGCAGTCACGGGTGCAGTACTTGGTGGCTGATGGAGAGGCTCAGTGCCAATCATCCGAAGTCTATAACCGAGAGTACCATTTAGTCTAATAAAATAAAGAAAATATGTCTATGAAATGCCAAAACAGAAACCAATATCACCTTCCCACACTATCATCTGCCAACTTGTACCCAAATTCACATTCCAAGCCGCCACTCTGCCTTAGAAATTTCAGTCATCAACCATTATGGTTGAAGTTCAAGTTCCCATGCATCTGGGAGAGATCTCCCACGTCAAACCCCGGTACATAGCCCCAGGAGTTCTCATTCCACCCTATAAGTGGCAATGTCAGTTTTGGAACATAAAGCCATAGATGACTAACTTACCCAGCCCTACACCATGTGCGTATGCGGGGGGGCCGATAGAGGGCATATGCATGCCTTGCATCTGATGGCAGGGGCAGGGATGCGCAACTGGAGCTTGGTGCGTGTGCATCATTGTGCTGGGCACAAAAAGCGGCGGACTGTCCTCCGCATAGTAGATGCACCCATGGCCTGGAATCATAGTAAAATGTGTCGCTACGGCACACTCTGTAGGAGCGGCCGGCGACGAGATCGATGGGCTTGGCGATGGGCTTTTCCTCACGTTGTCCCGTTTCATCCTGGACTTTGGGGCCGCTTTCTTTCCGCGTGGCATCCGGCGGGCAATTCGCTTGGGTGGGGTGCTGGGGCCCTCCTGGTTTGCATCATGCATCAGTTAGCTTGGCTGTATAGTGTTTGTCACAGTGTATACCTTACCTCGTTCATCTGAGATGCAGTGCGCTTA
The DNA here is from genome assembly GCA_013183765.1 of Fusarium xylarioides. Taxonomy (NCBI): domain Eukaryota; kingdom Fungi; phylum Ascomycota; class Sordariomycetes; order Hypocreales; family Nectriaceae; genus Fusarium; species Fusarium xylarioides. The sequence continues at coordinate 48,908 of SRZU01000091.1, read as the reverse complement.
GGCGCCGACGAAGGGAGTGGTCGACGCTGCACAGTAAGCTGCGATGAGGGGGCCTCTCGTAGGGCAGGCATTATGTATGGTCGAATGTTGTCGTTCTCAGACATACTTTGAGTAGGTGAGGATGTCGAGGGATATGTAGTCAGTGAAGCGAGTAGGTGAATCCAAGGTGAAGAAGGGTGAAAGTCACTTAAACGAAGTTATGGTACTGGTGATAGAAATTGCAAAGAAGAACTCCAATGGAATCCTGAATGGAATAGGCCGTTCTTTTGGACTTCACTGATTCCTTCCATCATCTTGAGAATCACGTGTCCATTTGTCAATTTAGCTGTTTGGTATAGTGATGTATCGGAAAATAACCGTTTGGAGGGTATCCACTATACGGCGTGGCGTTGGAAATATGACGGGAATCAACGTAAGCGATGTGCTATTGTCCTCACCGACTGGTAAGAGAATCCTTGTCCCATGTCTGTGCTGCTATAGAGATTAGGTGGGTAGGACATAGGGCTGCTGTGTCATGGGGCAGTTCCGATCGGTTGGATCCTTTGCCCATGGTGTGAAGATGGATGATTACTTGCACCGTGATATTTTGGGGCGATCAGTACGGCGACACTTTTGAGCATTTCAGATTCTCGACTTGGCTGTCGTCGCACTGAGACCGGGAAGGTCATAATGGTGGATGACTTCATTTCATTCTAACTTGGAGGCAGTTCTGTCGCTTCATGATGACTGCCATGCTCGCACCAACGAACAACGCCACGAGCCACTAGGTCTCAGCATGGGCATCTCCATACTCTCCCATCCTACATCGAATGTTCTAGAAATCCTCTCATCAACGTATCCCAACAAGTGCCAGCCAACACGGACACATGGCGTTTAGCTATGACCTCTTTTGCGACAGTGTTGGCAAGCGTATGCACCACCATAGCTATTGTCGTAGATGACATTCCCTCCCACGCTGGGCTACATGTGATATGTTTCCGACTTATTGAGGTCTAGCGTATTCGCATTGCCATCCAGCATCAGAGTTGCCACGTTCTAGCGCTTCTTTTCATCAGATCTCAGTCTCCATGGAACAGACAAGTAAGACCAAGAGTCTCACCGATATTTCGGCCTGTGACTCACTCATTTTATTCTTGTCAAATGAAGTCTAGATCGCGGTTATTGACATTAGTTGCTATCACCAAACGTTTAGAGGTGAAGTTGATAGTGGAGACCAAACGGTTCGGAGCATCTGGCAGAGGGGCCGGTCTCCACTTTGTGCCGTCCCGCGTCCGTGTCTTAGCTTGTAGCTGAAACCCCAGTTCCGCCAACATCCGGAGATGGAGATGGGAATTACTGAAGCGAGATGAGAGTGAAACCATCGATCTGGGCACGTGAAAAGCCCTTGCCCTGCTAGCTTGACAGTGTGTTGCACGGTAAGATACAAGCTAAAAGCCTGTAACAGATGTAGCCTTCACTGTGCCGAAGTGATGAGAGAGGCTTGACTGCTTCATTCTTAACAACGCGAAAAGAGAAAAGGGCAGACACAAAGAAACGTCTTGCGCGATGGTGTTGTTCCTGTCCAACGAGCAAGGTCGTGATCGATAGCGATAAGTACTCCCCAACTCGCGACCGAACTTGATGAGTGAGGAGGGGCAGTTCAACATTTTGCCCAAATTCTGACGAGTTGCACTGCACAGTTCAATAAAATGGCATAAACTGGCTCTGCAGAAATTAAGCAATTCATAACTTGTCCCAGCCACCGTCGTCATCTCCGCCCCTGTTCTGAGCCATCTCACCTCAAAAATGAGCCAGGCACGACAGGCAAACACACAGAACACGACACGAGACAAGTCTTTTCCCGGCCCCAGTTTTCCGATTCTACTTAACGCGTCGGGGGCCGCGCCAATGCCCCACTAACGCGTTTGCTCTCGCGACGCGAGCAACCAAATTGAAATGGCTGGAGAGGCACCAGAGAAAGGTACATTGAGAGCGAGCGACATTTGCTTATGTGTCTGGCGATTGCTCTCCCACCCAGCGAGTGAATGCCACGCCCACTTCACGCTATCCAACTCTCCTGTCCCACTCGCGACCCTCTCGCTGCCAGCGTTCCTAGCTCTCGTCCTTCCGAGCTCTATTCCATCACGCACCTCTTCCTCCCGAGACGAGCCGCGTCATTATAGCCATTATGGATAATACACTACATGTTGGCCTTGGTCTATCGAGACTCTCATGCCTTTGGTAGATCCGGCGCCGTATAGCTGTTGGATCGCCTTCGTAGTGGTCGCCCCGAAGTTTGGCTGTCGGCGGTGTTGTCGCAATGCTCCCTCAACAGACGGATCGCGCCAACGTCAATGCTACTGCGGACATGCTCGCCTTGCGCAATGTGATGTGCTGTTCTATGATTGATCTATTTTACCCTGTCTGTATTGATCTATAGCATGCTGTCCCTGTCTTTACCGGCCTAAACATCAGGCTCGACCTCGTCCACCGTCGGCACCTTGTGCAATTCGGCCCCAAAAAACTTTGACACTTCCTTAACACTATCCCAGATGATCTGAACATCCTCCTTCGACACCCCGATTCGTCGCGTCCCCCGAATATGCCAATGCGTCTCTAGCGGGAGATTCTGGCTCATGATCGCCGGCAGCACCACAAGCTGCGTGTCCGTATCGTCCAAAACCTGCCGATCCGATAGAAACAGTCCATACGTGATTTCCACCGAAACCCATGCGAAATCCTTGTGCGCGTCAAACAATCCCATCGTATCGCCTGCGTTTCGAGTGTACACTTTCTTAAACCAATCGATTCCGCGGTCGTGGTTTGCCTGATCGGCCTGCCATCCGTCGCGCGTCTGGCTAAAGTCTCGATCCTCGGGTTTCTCGACCTTCATGATAGACAGGATGGCTTCGAGGGGCTTGCACACACCGACGAGGATGATGGTCTTGACGAGGGCTTCGCGGAGGCGTCGTATGAGAGCCTGGCGTGACTCACTGGTCTGGTAGGCTTCTTGTCGGGTGAGGTATTGGTAGAGAGCTGCCGCGGCTTCGGGGTCGGGACTGGCGGAGAGACAGGCGATGACGAGGAGATACCAGCGCTGATCGCCTAGCTGAGTGTCTTTGAAACGGGTTTCGATGCTTTGGAAGAGCTGGGATAGCTCTGGGGTGAGTTCCGTAGGTGCCATTGTGACTGTCGTAGATTGAGTAGAGGTCACTGTTCGTGAAGCGTTAACGATGTGAAGATATAAGTAGCATTGAGCTTACAGCTTCGTTGTAAGACTTTGGTGGATAAGGTTTCTCCCCCTCTATGTTTAACTCGGCATCTCGGTAGCCACGTGGATCACTGTAGCGACACAGAAAACACAATTACGGTGATTCATCGCTAATGTAATGTTACGTCTCATTCCATTCCACAGCGCACACGCCTTGAAGCTGTGGTGGTTATCTTATCTTGATCCTCCCCGCGCCGCCATCGGCCGCTGACCCCGCATCCAGATTGAGCTTGAGCTTGCCGTGCCGTGAACTCCTTGTCCACTGAATTGAGCATTGCACAGCACATGACAGAGACATAGTCTATCTCGACAACAACAACTAGCTATCAATCATCAACAGTCCAGGTTCGTTTCGTATGCAAAGACCTTTGCGCTGATAATACTTCCCCTCAACGATTCGCGCATCATGTAGGTCAAGTCATCATGGCTGAATCCTCCATTTCGGTCACGAGACAAGGCGAACGTCGCAAGTTGTGATACACATGTAGCATAGCCAATTCTTTCGCAGGATCTCAATTACTGGGATCTGCCATATGGAGAAATTGCTCATTTCTTCCTGTCAGCTTACCCGAAATCCGACGTCTTACCTCCGCTGACTCTGCTTCACGGTAAAGTCCGACAAGTCCGCTGCCAGAGATGCATATATGACAGATACTCCAAGAACATTCTGAAATATAACGTGAGATGATAGTAGAAAAATAATACCCACAGGTTGATCTTGTTTCAAGTCACGACGATCATGGGCCAAAAAGCATCCTTGGTTGTCGAAGTCGAGATCGATGCTCCAGTTGAGGTCGTCAAATCACTTGTAAGGCATTCCCTGACTGTTTTGACGCATATCTAATAGAATTAGTTCAAGGACTTTCCTCGCTTCCCAGAATGGAGCAGCTGGTCCATCGAACCAGTAGTCTCATCCAAAAAGATCGATGACTTGATGCCGATGGAGAAGATGAAGGTCGACGTCAAAGACGCCAAGCTTACAGCCACTCTTATCGTCAGTAACTCCGTCTAGATCCCCTGGGTCACATGCCTAACAAGTATCAGAGAAATGACCCTGATGTATTCGAGTGGGAAGGAGGATTCTGGCCGCTTGTCACAGGTCGTCATGAGTTTAGCTGGAGGGCGAGCACAAAGACTCCTGGGGGTACGACGTTTACGCAGAGGGAGAATTGGCGCGGCCTCATTGTCTTTCTTTGGAAGCCTGGTTGGATCATAGGACGAAGTGCGAAGAGAAATTTCGAAGGGTTCAGTGCGGAGGTGAAGAGCGAGGCGGAGAGGAGGGCAGCAGCACGGTAATTGCGGTCGAGCTGTTGTGGTTACGTATGAGCTTTGGTTTGGTTTGCCGTGAACTTGAGCCTCTTTGTGAACGGAATTATCATTAGCTACCTGCGCTCGATCTAATTTGGTGTGTTCATGTACTTCTAACAGCAATGCTTATCAAAAATCGGTTGGTCACCGGCCTCGGGCTGTTCGCGTGTCATCCGGCCGGCAGTGCAGGGCTACATTTCCGTTTCGCCTCATTCCAAACCTAGAATAACACCATCTCCACAAATAAAACTCTAGAAAGCAGATGACCATTGTTTTCCAGTCGAAATCAACCAACAATGGCCGTAGATCTCGTTGTCAGACACTTCAACATGATCTGATCCAGGGTAACGGGACCTGGAAACGTGGGGGTTCACGTGGACACCCACGCTCGTATCAACACTCGGCATACCCGGATCGGTCAACCGTCACGCGGGGGATGAAATATTACTCTGAAGCTATCTAGATACATTCTTTTCTTTCAGGAGAGGTGATGCGTTTGACCGCTACTCAAACAGGAAATCTTTGCCAATCAGCTGAGACATACCCAACGCGTCCCCCTCGCAGCTCACCAAAATCGAGGTCTTGGATCAGCAGAAGAATGTCATGTTTTCTTGATGCCGTGATCGGGATTCGGAAAGGATCACCAGATGTTGAGGGGTGAATAAAGCTGAACCTCTACGCCCTCATTTGGGTTCCCCTCTAGTCATATCGATTCATCAATTGACCTTTACTACATCTTCAACATGCCTCCTGGAATTCCACCAAAGCGATCCTACTCCCGTACCGATGCTGCTGTTCGCGTCGAGTACCCTGAACATCATGAACTTCCTGCTAGTAAGCCATTGATTAGCCAGGGCGGTCAGTTCTCCAAGCCGACGTTGGCGTCGTTGTCGCTGGAAGGAAAGACGATTGTTATCACGGGCGGTGCTAGAGGGCTGGGGTTGGTTATGGGGCAGGGAATTGTTTACTCGGGTGCTGATTTGGCCATTGTTGACTTGAACAGTACGTGAATGTTCCCAATGATCCGAGGAGGTACTGACAGATTTCAGAGGATGAAGCGCAGTCTCAGGTTGGGCAATTGACTGATGCCTTCAAGAGAGAGAATCCAAACAGCCAGAAGTTAGCACACAGACCCTTATTCGATTCACCCTCTGACATGACGACAGAATTCCACGAGTCACAGCTCACTACGCAGATGTCGCAGACCAAGACTCAGTAACCAAATGCATCGCCGAAATTCTCAGCATCCACCACAAAATCGATGGCCTAGTTACATCAGCCGGCTTCACCGAGAACTTTGATGCGATCCACTATCCCATTGAACGGATGCGCAAGCTATGGGGTGTCAACGTCGACGGAACTTATCTGTTTGCCGTCGCTGTTGCCAAGCATCTCATGGAACGTGAGGCACCTGGAAGTATTGTTGTTATAGGCAGCATGTCTGGGGCCATCGTCAATGTTCCTCAACCGCAGGCGTAAGTCACCTCCACGGAACTGAGAGTAGTAGTTACTGATGCTATCGATTAGTCCGTATAATGCTGCCAAGGCGGCGGTTCGTCATTTAGCTGCTTCTTTAGCAGTTGAGTGGGCTCATGCTGGCATTCGTGTCAACTGTATCTCTCCTGGTTACATGTTGACAGCCTTGTACGTTAACCCTTGTTCCACTATTGAGCTTTTGACTAACAGGTAGCAGAACGCAGAAGATCTTGAACGATAACCCGGATCTTGAAAAGACGTGGACGTCTCTCATTCCCCAGGGACGAATGGGCCAGCCGCAAGACTTGATGGGACCTGTGACCTTCCTCTTGTCTGATGCTTCTTCATACATGACTGGATCGGATCTTCGAGTTGATGGAGGCTACACTGTCACTTAGATAGAAATGAGCCTTCGCCAAACTGGTTCGATGCTATTATGATAGATATTGAACATTTGAATGAACTTATAACGTCCGAATGGTGCCTGAATGCATGAATAGTCTTATTGCGTACTTGTGTCCATCCCGACGTGGCCTCTGGGGTGGAATCGGGGCGCCAGAATAAACCAGTCTCAGGGCCTAATAATCTACTCATGTCATTTAACCCCTTAGATAGGAGGTCCCATGCCTCAGGGGGCAAGAAAACAGCAAACCTTAATGTGGGGTGTCAAAATAAACTCATTAAAAGTTATCCTAAGCTTAGACTATATTACCTAAGTCTTCTTGTTATTTAGGATCGAGGTTCTTGTGTTTTCTTTCCTCCCCTAGCCATGTTATCTTGCCTCGCCTTGCGTGGGTCCTTGGACAAGTTATCTCACGTCAGCAGATCCCCACTAAGAGCCCCCCTCCCATACAATTTCATCCTCACAGATCCCCTTAACTGCAACGCCTATTACTGAAAGTGCTATAGGCGTGGCTTGATCCCTAGCACAATGGGCTTCTCAGAACTTGCAATCTACGCCCTTGGCCTCGCTTGTATCGCTAGAAGCATAATGGCCTTCACCAACCCGCAAGCAGAGTATGCACTCAATGGACTGAAGCATACCACCACTTCGAAGGATGACCCAAGCTCTGCATCTATCTACATGCTGGGCACTTGGGAGGCATCAGTTGGTATCCTCTTGTTGGTACACCAGATGAACGGAGACAGCAATGGAATCACGACACTCCTGGGGTTGATGGGCTTGTACAAAGCTGGCGTTGCGATACTACTTTGGAAGATTGGAAGCAACACGAATAAGGTTGCCGGGAATGTGGCTACGGCTATTTTCCTTTTAATATGGGCTGTTCTAAGAAGCTGATGGGTAGACGGACATGGGATGGCGTTGTGGAAAGGGGAGCCGCTATGGGGAGCTGATGGAGAATGACTTTTTTGTATTCCTAGCCTTCCATGATCTGGTGCTGTTATGTCATCCTACACAGCGCAGTGGTATATATCTTATGATCAAGAAATAAGAAAGACACCTTCTGTTGATCTTGCTTCTATGTCTCGAGAGTGAGCAATGAGGGCGAAGTGGGTGATGCTCCTACGCAACGGTGCCAGGCTCCCACCGCATCACACAATATCGGAGCTCCATGTTCATCAAAGACGCCGCCGGCTCAATTGCGAGGAATCGAGTGATTTGTGACAGCTGTTCCCGTTTTCCAGCATGCCGCTGACACGACGCCGCCAATCAAGTACAGGCCTTTAGACTTGCGACCACTGCGAGAGACAACAAGGGAGAAACGGCATAGCAAGTCTGCAAAATACATCAGTAGGGCTTATGGGAAACTGATCAAGGAGTGTCTTACCATCAGAACTCGAGCGATGGACATCTTGTCATCCTCGTCCGCGTCATCAACCTCGGCCATGGCCACAAGCTTCATGGCTGGTGGGCCAGCGGGCATGAGCATCATGGTGAACCAAAGGACACGATCCTGGCCTAGGATATCAGTCTGGGTGACGAGCATTCGGATAAATAAAATGCTGAGCCTAATTGCCAGTGTCAGTAGTGAATATCGCGGATGGAGTTGGGAGTGATCTTACACAGGCCAGATGAAGAAGCGAATGAGGACAACGATCGAGAGGGGAAGCCAATGGATGCTACCCGAGTCATGTCCTTGACGCATGCGACGAAGACTGTGAGCGAGCTTGATGCCAACGACAATGACCTGAAGGGTGACGAAGAGTTCCCCAATGTTCTTAAGACTAACAGTCAACCAGGCGTTGAAGATACCGCCATCCTCACTGTCGGCAAAGAAAGCCTTCTTGAGGGGAGGCGCAAAGGCGAGAATGACACCAATGGTGGCGCCGACAGATGGCGGGCTGATGAACTGAGTCGTGAGAGCCAGCGCGTGCTGAATGCGAGGATGGAGTTTGTCCCATATGGCGTGTTGAGCCTGAGCGGTACCGCGAGACGCCTTCTTTGCGTATCGTGGGAGAGGCCCAGGAAGGAGAGATGTTCGTTCGTTGGACTCTCCGTTCTCTTCGTCCGAGCCACTCTCATCTGGCGAATCGTTATGTCCCGCTCGGTCCCTCAGATCGGCGTCCATAGCGTCGACGGGATCTTCGTCGCTGACTCCAAGAAGGGTTCCACCGAGACCAAAGGTGAGCATGTTGGAGATGACGGAGCAGACAAGGAAGAAGGACTTGGCTCGATCAATGATTGCGTCGCTGGTGTCATCGTCTGACTTTGCCAGGTTGGAGAGAACACCAGCCGAACCAAGGGATTGGATCAAGAGGAGGGGATAAGACGTGGTATTGTTGAAGGTAATTGCGGGAGTGAACCATTTCGGGAGACTGAGGACCTTTGTGAGGGCGTAACCGATTCCGATTGAGACGAGGTTGTAGACGAGTGCCCATCCTATGAAACGTTAGAATTGGGACTTGGGAGAGAGATTGTTGACTTACCGAGAATGAGAATGTATTGAAGCGCATTGGAGGCTTCAATCTGCGTACCAAGATTGACGATCAGAAGCGCAGGAAGAAACATCTTGATGCAGATCTTTGAGATCTGCCGTCCCGTCTCGACACTAAGAAGCTTCGTCTGCCCCGCGACAACACCATAAAAGATGGTCAAGAGAACAGACGCCGACGCCTGAATGGCGCCGACAAAGGTACTGACAACACTGCTAGACATGTTGACTCTTGTCTACAGTGAGTGATGTTGTGCTTGTAGAGTTGAGGTTTGACATGTCGCGTGCTCTCGACTTTGTTTGATCGATCGCGTTCCTGGAACATTACGTCAATGATCGAGTGTGCATCCCGGAGCAATTGTGCCTTGAAAAGTGGAGCGAGAGGTTAAGGTTATCTTGGAAAACCTTGGAATGTGAGTGGGTTCATGGGTCAGTGACATAATCGAGACGAGACATTGGTGGATTTTATTCATGGGGTGGAAGCGGTTGGTGGCAGCTTTAAGCATGTTTCTTGGTTCTGGATCTGGAGAGTGGCAGCTGACAAGACATTCGATGCGGGGATAAGGTCAATGGAGGGAATGTGGCCTTATTGTACTCCGTAAGCTCATCATGTTTTACTGTGGCTTAAACAAGTCATGATATTGCGGACTAGACTAGGTACTGCTCTACGTCGCCCTCCTTGTGTCGCCAAGCAGCTCATACTGCTGGTTCTGTAGCCCCGACAACTCCTGCGGCTCATGCACTTCGGTCGGCAGCTCAACAGGATGATAAGTAGCCAACTCAGCCGACCCTTTACGCTCGCTGTCAACCGGCGCCTGACGCTTTCGGCGCAGGAAGAAAAATGCTCCAGCAGCGATAGCTAGCACGCCCACGCTGACTCCAACGCCAACACCGGCCTTTGCTCCAGCTGTCATTCCTCCCGTATCTGAATCAGCTGCGGCGCTCTCTGTCTCTTTGGCACCAGAGCTACCGCCTGTACTCGTTGCCTCGTCGCCGCCTTCAGAATCAGAGTCGCTGTCCGTAGAGTTATTTGACGAAGGCGTCTGCGCATTGTCCCATGTTCCACCTTCAGATTTGTGTAGCTCTTGGATCTTATCGCCGCTCATGTAGTATACCCAGATCTCGTCCGAGTCCAGCGGTGAAACAACAGCCAAGCGCGCGGAAGCGTCGTCTGCTTCGGGCCATTTCTTCTTTCCTGGGCTGTCCTCCTCTGCCCAAGCGCCATTCTTGTGTGTTATCGCGTGTAATTGAGAATCTTTGCCAATGTAAAACACCGTCAATCCTTTGCCAGCCTGATTTGCAATGCCTAGATCAACGGCGGTGCTGTCGTAGGAGGGGAGCGTGAGCGATGCCGCTGTCGATGTATCGAGTCGTATATCTGAAGGTTCAGTCGCATTCGTCGGCGCTGGGCTGTCGAACGGTGTTGGGAAGGATTCTGGAGCACCTGTCAGTTACACTATTGGCCTTGCGGAATTGTCTGTCCTTACCCAATCGCCATTTGCTCTTGTTATCGTTATTGTAGCGAGCAACAACGATGTCCTTGCTATCGTAAGGATACACCACTGAAACATTGGTACCCTTCGTTTGTACAGCCGCTATCGTCATACCGCCCGGTTTCTTCAGCGATACCGGACCGTCGTATCGCCAATCGGTATCGTCATCGTATGCGAGAAGATTGACTCGTCCATCTTCGTCGTGGTAGTAGACTCGAGAGCCGCCCGAGTCTCCAAGTTCTGCGACCGCCAATCCAGTCTTTTCGTTGACCGAGGGCAGCCTAGCCGAGTCGGAAACGACCTCTTCGCCATCGGTGTCGAGCTTGTAATTGCCTGTGGTGTTGTCGCATATCAAGTATGCGTTCACGATACCGTCGTCTGCATTCTGGTAGAAAACCGAGGCCTGAAAGATTAGCGAAGCTCCGTCAATGAGAGCTAGAAGATGCTCACGATTGGTGTATTGAGGTCGTCATCCCACCAACCCGAGATAGCGAGCGGTGTCGCGGCTTTTGGTTGCTCCTTGAGTGGAAGTTTGTTGGGGTTTTTCGTCGAAAAGGAAGCCGATCCATTGCTCGTGCACGAGCTGTGCAGGATATCACCAGATCCTGGGTCTTGGTATGCGAAATGCGGTGTCAAAGTGTAGGGCGACCAAGTCCACCATCCAGCCAAACCAGCTACCGGCCTTGCCAAAAGGCACGCAACCGCAATCGCCGAGCGAGACATGTTGACTATCGTCCGATAACAAGAGAATGGTGTTGAGCAGGAAAGAAAAGAGGCACAGGCTCCAGCCTCGTCAGCTAACATTCACCAGCACGTCCATCAAAGCAAAGCGTAAGACTAGAAGCGAAAGTGACGCTGACAGAAAGAGAATGGTATCCGAGAGGGCCAAGGCCAAAGCAGCAGCGACCCAGCTTCACATGGGCATCCATTGGACTTTTTACCCAGCATCGCGTTGCAGCGAGAGCGGAGATTTGGAGGGACTTTGGTGCGTGAGAAAAGGTGATGAAGCCAGAATTGGCAGCGATCGTTTCGCGTGGGAACTCGATGGGAGCTCGTGGTTGGCTGCTTTGTCATTCTGAGGGGCTAGTGCTTACTCTTCAGTGTCCTTACAGGGCTGTGCCCAGCAATACGCGGGAAGTGGACTGCCACCTTAATGTTATTTCGGGTTGTTATGCTCCGGAGAGGATATGCTGATTTGAACAGGAAATACAATCTCTCCCCAAATTCAACTGCCGCTTTTCCTCCCACCAGCACGAGTCTCAATTGCATTGTCGAGCGGCCAAGACGATGGCTCAACGGCCCGCTGTAGACTAAAAACCGAGCCGCTGAACAGCGTGAGCACTAAGCTTAAATGTCCTGTAAGCGACTGTCATTGGTGCAACAACTGGATCCTTCACCCCTGAAAATTAGGGCTGATCTTGGAAGGTTGTTCCCTCTTGAGGCTAAACACCCGACCAGACAAATTTGCCCTGATTCGCTGCGGACGCAAAGATCCGTTATCTTGAGGTGGCTTAGTTTCAGCAGTTGTTGCTTCAAGTTGAACACCTAAAGAGTGATGGCTAAAGGAAGCATGAGTGGCTATGCTGTTGTTATTAATAGTTGGACTCCAAGATCGCCTATCTGAACTTTATCGGTGTGCGCTTGAAAACATGAATGGGTGCCATTCTCGTTCTTCCTTGGTATACCGCTGTATGGTCTCGTTGCACTCATCAGCTCGCGCTGCTTTGCTGAAAGTCTCACCTTGCTGTGTTGAAAAATCGTAACTTTTGAAAACCTCGTTTTCAAAGAGGCAGGTTTATGGAGTTTCTTTCACCTCATATGGGTTGTTTGCTTGGTCGCGATTATTATTATGCCTGATAAGTTGGCCAAGTCACCTAACCTATAGCACCTGGTTTGCACCTCCCCGTAACGAATATTGCAAGAGCTCGTGGTAAATTTACATGATTAACATAAAAAGAGTCCTGTAATAAATTCTCTCTGTATGTCAAATTGGCATGAATTATTGGTATGAGACTCAACATGTAGGCTTGACAGCTTGATATTTGCATTTGTATGACCTGCCGTTGGGATCGCCTGATGCGACTGAGTTGAGCGCCTCCTTCAAAAACTCTGTGCACGAACAGAATCGGGTTGCTGGAGGCTGTTTGCAACAGCACGCCATCGGCTGACTATAAAAATGAAAAATAGTTCAAATTTCTTGATCTGACTTGGATTGGATTAAGAGAATGTACGTATTGACTCTGTTGAGTGTATCTATTATCTTGTATAATATCAATGATAACTGGCAGTGCAAAGTCACATCAGCTGGAAGCAGTAGTCAAGAAATCATTGTTACGAGATACCGTCCCGTTATCATGAGGAAGTACTTTCTAACTAATATGAGGACCTTGGGATTTGTACTGTGACTAATGGCCATTGTATTCCTGCTTCGCGACAAAGTCTTTCGATGATCCAGAGAGCTGGTTACTGTAATAGATAAGCAAGACCACCAGCTACAAACAAACACCCAAATCCCTTTTGAAGAGTTTCCAACCTTTGTAGAGTATGGAGTACTGCTGACCAAGAACTTCACATATACTGTAGAAATTTACTTTCCCAGATCCCACCGTTAAGAGCAATGGCACATACCATACGCTTGCTTGGAGCCCTTGTGCTGCTGTCTGTCTGATAATATATTCATTCATTTCAATGTACCTGACTTCACTTACGATTGTGCCTTGGCCAGAATCTTCCGCTAGTAATCGGCATTGTATGGGATTATGGTTGATATTTTCCTGCATAATATAGGGCAGAGAATCACTCACTCACTCAAGAGCTAAGGCAGAGAAAGCTAGCCAGCGATGAACATGAGAGTAAGCAAGGGCTTTTCTAACTTGAGTGAAACTAGATAGCTCACTGACCGAAGACAATCATTTCGATACTGCTCACTCGGAACTGCTCACAGAAGCTCATTTACGACTGCTTCGAACCTCCCAGCATCGACACCTATGGAGATATATTTTCTTGGCTAGTTGCCACTCATTCAGTTGCATATATCTCAAACTCATTGTATTTTATGTTCAAACAATATCCATGCCATGCTTCAACAACTATTCTGATCTATCGTAGATATTGTAAGAGATAAGTGTCTCGTAATTATGTTGACGAATGATCTTGTTATCATTAATGGGCTTTGACACGACATGTCTCTAGACTTTTGCTACGATTATCAACAAAAAAGGTCATTTGGCCAAGTCTTTCTCGGTGGCGAGGCAGGCGAGAGTGAGACCAACGGAGAAAAGGTATTCATGGCGTGATGATTGTTATATCAAGCGCAATAGCACCACAATACAGGAATGTTGGTTGACTTTGCCACATAAGAAGCCGTTATAGCCGCGGGAATAACCACCAGCCATTGAAGTGATAAGACATCGCCGACCTTCCTTGTTCGGCATGGATAGTAATAGGCTATAGGGCTATTCTCTTCCAACGACATGAGATCCCCGGTTGAAAGACTGAATGTATACTTCTCCTGTGTATAAGCAGTATCAGGTATTGAGCTAATATTGGAGGCCATGCTCGAATGGTACGTTACAAGGAACTGTTGGGGATGTCTGATTCCCTGTCTGTCAGATCTCGACCCGCCACCGCGGAAAGAGCTTATGCACCTTGGTTGGGACTGTGAAGAACTTCTGTTTCCTACGTATCTACTTCTAATGATAATCTATGGAAGCACCATGACAGAGATCGGGGACCTTTGTCTGAATCCTTCGAGCCAGGCTCTAGCATAGATGCATGGATTAGGAGGATCAAAATTGCTACTCCAGAACAGAGTATCAAATCGGTTTAAGCATAATTGCCAAGCGATGTCACATTGATAGGTTTGATGCAGAGTAACCTGTCAGTGTAAAGGTTTCTTGACATGGTATACAGACAGTAGCTGAAGGATCTTGTCTGATATAAGGTGCAAAAATGCATGAACTCTTCCGTCAATGCTGGCAATAACTTCATAGGAGTAAAATTTGGAAGCGTTGCAATTGCCTATTACTCCAGAGGGCGATTTTCTCTGTTGGGCAAGTCAGATGTTACAGGGCGCTGTTATGAAAGACTACTAGGGAAGAGGAAGGCGAAGTTGTCAACTAGAAGCATTCGAAGGTGAGGTTCAGTCTCGACCTGGCCATGGCATCGTGGAAAGCGGCGAGGTGCTGGGGTTACGCCTCATGTTCAGATAGCGGCCGCACGTATCAATGGGGAGCTCCAAGAGACCGACCAGTGCCGGCTTGGCAGTATTCTTGGCGTCTGGAACGGGCTCGTGCTAGACTGTATCAAGATATCGGGATATTTCGAATTCGGACTAGAGCAGCTAAGTCCCGCCGAAGCTATTTATATGTCGACCGTTTCGATATGAGAGAAGACGAAGAATATCTCAGCAGTTTCAAGTGTAAAAAAAAAAAAAAAAAAAAAAAAGGAATTTAATTGAAGACCAAACTCGTCGCGATGGGCCTTCGCATCTTGAGCCTTCAAGAGACAGCTTAGATGACGCCTTTTTAAAGGTTGTTGACGAATAAGTCGCACCGAGCAAAAGTTCCTCAAGACCCTCCCGATTTAATTGCAAACCCGTGCCACATGACTAGTTTCCGGTTATCACGGCAGAAAACGACCCAGATAGGAGGGCAAATCTGCCGATAAATGAATCAACGAGATCGAGAACAAGCGACCCAATCCTGCCGCTTAACCCTAAGTCAACTTAAGCTTGAATCTACTGTCGGCGTTTCTGCTACTGTCTCGGCCTTGGCCCCTTGATGATCAAAGGTTCCATATACTAGAGGTACGATTGTATCTGACGTGCGTTGCAAAAGGTCACTGGCCCCCAAAAGTCAAGCGGTTGGGCCCAAGGATCCCCCATATCCCACTGAACCGGCTGCACTGGCCATGTAACACCGGAATGTGGGATGTCGAAAGGCATGTTGGTGTCATTCTGCAAGAAATACAGTACATACTCGGTCCATCGAGATCATTCCCACTTACCGCTCAAAGATGAGTTTTAGGTCTCAGTCAACGGACCCAGACATCAATTAATATGCTGTAGACATGTTACATCATCATTTAGAGCTTATCAATTGGGTGCTGACATGGCGTGTGTTCCAGAATTCTGGATTTCTAGTGTACAATAGCTACGTACCATTCCGTCTAAATTGACAAGGGTTTAGACCAACACCATAAAAAAGTCCCTGTAACATGAGCTCTTCCGAGGCTCAAACCAATGACCACGCTTTGATTATAGCAGTCTGAGACCCTTTGTAAAAGACCCCTGCTAATCAGAATGTCGCAATCAACATCGATCCAACATTAGCCACCCAACGACCAATGACCTTGAGGCAATGTCACCAACTCTTCTAGTCGCTAACACAAGTTCCTGGTGGCATCGGGTGAGGCGGGCTTCAAAGTGCGGCTCTTCCGAGTGTGCAATCGATAGCGCAACATGGAGGCATTACTTGATGAGGCAAAGGCCAAGACGTTTCTAGCCTCGGGGACTTGAGGCGACAGTTCAACGCTAACGCCTCCACGACAGCGCGCGGGAGGGTTACAGAATTGGGACGTGGCTAGTACGAAAAGAGCAGGAGAACAGGGTTTCGGTATGTTGCAACGCAGGGTTGGCAATTACTTAGTAAATAGTAATTACTAATTACTATTTTTATTACTAATAGTAATAGTAATAGTAATTAAAAAATAGTAATTACTAATTACTATTTAGTAATTTTTTTTTTACTAATAGTAATTACTAATAGTAATAGTAATAGTAATTAGTAATTACTATTTACTAATTTTTAGTAAAATCTTTTAAAAAAAAGAATTAAATTTAAATTTAAAACTAATTAATTTTAATTAATTTTAATTTAATTATATATATAGTAATATATATAATTTAATTAAAATATAATAAAAGTAATATTATATAATTATTATATTAATAATTAATATAACTTTAATTATAAAAAACTTTAATATATTTTAAAAAGAATTTTTTAAAATTATAAAAAAATTATTATAATATATTTTTCTTAACTATATAAGCTAACCCTTATTAGAAAGCTTAATACCCGCTCTTTTATAAAAGATTTTTTAAATTTTAAATTTTAAATTTCTTTTTTTTTAACTTTCTTACATTATTTAATTATATAAAATATCTTTAAAAATTTAAAATAAATAGTTTAAATAAAAGACCTACTTTTTATATTTTAACTATATAACTAACTCTAGGAAATATAAAGAAAGAAATTTAATAAAACTAAAGGAAAAATAAAAGAAAAAATAGAAAAAAAATAATAAAAAAATAATAAAAAAAACCTTAATAAAACTCTATATCTTCCCAAGTAATTGCCTTTTCCTCAGCAGTATAACTTAAATTATACTTATTAATTTCCCCTATAAATTCTAAATCATTTAAAATAGATTTAGCAATCTAAGCTCTTTTATTATAAATAAAATTATTCTTAATTCTATTAATAAGATCCTTATATATAACTCCCTTATAAAGAAAGCTATTAATAAGATTTAAAATAATTTTTAATTAGTAAAATAAATATATATATATATAGAAAATTAAATACTTACTAAAATCTTTAAAAGAAATAGATAAAGTTAAGATATAAAAGTTTAACTGTTGGATTTTCTAATAGATAAAAGGGTTTAAATCTATAGCTATATCTTTATAATTTAAATTAATTTTATTTTTAAATATAATTCCTATAAGTAATTAGTAAAAAAGAATATATATATATATATATAAACTTACTTTTCTGAAAGTTAAATTGCTATATATTATAGTATTTTAATCGGTTTAAATAGTATATAATGCGAAGTTGGTTGAGATAAGTAACTATATTAACTGATATAATATTAGTTTTTTTTTATAGTTATTAATAATAGCTTTTAAAATATTATTAAGCTTAGTATAAGGTATATAAGTATTAGAATTAATAAAAGAAATAATAAAATCTATATTATTTATCATTTTAAATAATAAATAATATAAATAATATATAAAAAAGTAGTTATTAGTTGGTTAGTTGGTTAGTTGGTTGGTTGGTTGGTTAACTGGTTGAATTATTAGTAAAGAAAGAAAGAGAAAAAATTAAAGGAAAATTATTTCTATATATAAAAATAAATTCTTTATTACTAATCTAAGTATTAAGTATCTTTTAATTACTAATAAGCTTAGAAATCATTAGTAAAGCTTAATAATATAAGTTTCTAAGCTAGATTTTAGATTTCTAAGCTTATAAATTATTAGTAATTATATTAGTAATAATTATTAAGCTTAGAAATTATAGATTTATAATATAAAACCTAAATTTTTAAGCTTTACTAATAATTTATAATATAAAAGATTAATAATCTAGCTTATAAATCTATATTTATAAGCTTTACTAATAATTTCTAAGCTTATTAGTAATAAAAAGATACTTAATACTTAGATTAATAATAAAGGATTTAATTTTATATATAGAAGTATATTTTCTTTATTTTTTTTTCTCTTTCTTTACTAACAGTTTAACCAGTTAACTAACCAACCAACCAACCAACCAACCAATTTGCTCTTTTTTATACTCTTTTTATTATAAAATATTTCAAAAAAAATTCTATTTAAAAAAAACTGTTAAAAGTAAGTAAATCTTTATTTATTATATATTATATATTTACTAACTTATTTATTTAACTATTTAGAAATCTATTTTACTTACTTTACTTTACTACTTATATAAAATCTCTTTTTAAAAAAAGTAAGTAAACTTTTATTTATTATATATTATATATTATATATTTACTAACTTATATATTTAACTATTTAGAAATCTATTTTACTTACTTTACTTTATTACTTATTTATATTATAAAAAATGCCTATTAATTATAATTCTAAGGATTTTAAGCTTCCTGCTTTAGAAAAAGCAGCTAATATTTTTAAAAATAGAGTATTTATAAGAGAACTATTAAAAATAAAAGAAAATACACCTAGAAAAATAAAATTAACTTATACTATATGTAAAGAAGAATTTATACAGAAATATCTACCTAATACTTCTAATTTAAAATTATATATATATAATAAACATAAAGAAATATTTAATAAAATAGGTTTAAATAAAAAAAATAAAAATAATAATATAATATATACTGAAAATACTAAAGATACTAAAGATAGTATAAATATTAGTAGTTCTTTTAATATAAATTTTTTAAGTCCTACTATAAGAAAAAGGCTAAGTTATACTTTTTTTAATAAAGAAATATATAAAGATTTATTAATAAATTTTATATTAGCTAATAATTTACCTTTTTTTATACTTAATAATTAATTTTTTAATAATCTAATAAAGTATTTAAAGGATAATATCCCTAAAATCTCTAGAAAGACTATAAAATCCTATTTAGATAATATATATAATATAGAATTTAATAAATTAAAAATAGAATTAAGTAAAAATAAAAGCAAATTCTCTCTTACTTTAGATAAATGGAAGTCTAGTAATAATATAGATTTTTTAGGAATAACTATACATTTTTATAATAATAAATTTATATTAAAAAGCTATTTAATAGGCTTTGAATATTTAAATAATGAAGTAGTATATAATGGAGCTAATTTATATAAATATTTAGATGAGGTTTTAAGATCTTATAATATAAGAAATAATATTTTATCTATTATAAGAGATAATGTAGGGCCTATAAATACATTAATAGATATAATTTAAAAGAAATATAATAATAAATATAATATTAATATTATTAATACAAGATATACAGCTTATATTTTAAATTTAATTTCTAATAGTTTTTTAACTTATATCTTTTTTAATACTAGTAATACTATTAAATTTAATAATATTATAAATAATATACTAAAAAAAAATCTAGAAAAAGAGGAATTATATAATATTTATAAGATATTACCTACTACTATAAAAAATACTATAATATCTATAACTAATATTTACTATTTAAAAAATAATTTTAAAGCTTTAGTTAATAAATCTAAAAAAAATAATAATAATTTAGGTCCTAAAAAGCTAATAAAAGATAATAATATAAGATGGCTTTCTACTTATAATATGCTAGAAAGATTTATAGTTTTTAAAGAAGAAATAAATACAGTATTAAATATAGCTAAAACTAAAAATAATTTAAATTTAGATTCTTATAATATTAGTAAAATAGAATAGAATTATTTAATTATTATAAGAGATATATTAGATATTTTTAGAAAGCTAACTATTAAATTCTAAGCTTATAATTATACTACTATTTTCTATATTATTCCTTATATATATAAATTATTAAAACAAATAAGAAGTTATAAAAATAATTATATAAATAATCCTTATATTATTACTGGCTTAACTAAAGCTAAAAATAAATTATTAGAATATTATCCTTTAGAAGAAAATAATATAGATAATTTAAAAGATTTATATTTAATTACTATTTTAAACCTACAATTTAAAACAGGAATTTTAATAGATTTAGGATTTTCTTCTTATATAATAGAATTAATTATAATTTACTTTAAAGAGATTTTTAATATATATAAAAATAAATATAATTTTAATTTAGAAAGTAAAGGTTTTATAAATACTTCTACTAGTTTTAATAGTAATATAGAAGAGGATTTATATACTAGTAATAAGGAATTTTATATTAATAATAAAAGAAATAATAATATTAATAAAATAGATTTATATTTAAAAGAAGATAGAATATATAAAAATATAAATATTTTAGATTATTATAAAGAAAATAAAGATAAATTTCCTATATTATATAATATTATTAAAGACTATTTTGCTATTCCTCTAAGCTTTAGTCCTTCTGAATTACAATTTAGTATAGCTGGAAATATTATTAATAAAAATAGAAATAGATTATTACCTTCTACTATAAAAAAATCTATATTATTGAAAAGCTAGAGTATTTTAAAAGAAGAAGAGGATTTATTAGATAATAATAAGGAGGAATTTAAGACTTATAATTCTAATTTAAAAGAGAATTTTTCTAGCTCTTAAAGGAATGTAATTAGCAATTTATTTTATTTATTTATTTATTTATTTATATTTCTTTTTTTATGTAATTCTTTTAAGGATTTATTCTTTTTTATTTTAAATATTTAATTTAAACTCCTTTATTGAATTACTGTTAATACTACTGTTTATTGCTTTAATATTAGTTATCATTTTATGAGATAAATATGCTTAATTAGGGAAATTCTATTTAATTAATTATAGCTTATTGTATCTACTAAAGGACTCTTTTAACTTTTAGATAAAACTTTTTTCTTATATATAGAATTTTTTTTATTTTATATAATTAACTTTATAGAATTTTCTAGGTAATTTTATTATATATAAACTCTAAATATTACTTATAATAATCTTTTACTTATAAGTTAATAAGGAGATATTATATAAGTATAATAATACTTATAATCTAGTAATAGAATTAATTAATCCTTAACTAATAAAGGTATTATTTTATTCTACCTAGAAAGTAAGTATCTTTTAAATGCTATATCTCTCCTTTAAGCTACCTACTATAGTTAGAGTTCTTAGGTAAGTAGTAGAAGATATTGCACTTAAAGATGACTAGGCTAAGCAGCTGGTTATCTGTCTGATGACTGTAGCTGATTGCTAATACCTATCTAGCTTCCTCTTATAGCTCTTTTCTAGCTACATTAGCTATTTACTAAAGAAATATAATATCTTTATTATAAACTATTTAATAGTTATTATAGCTAGCTAGAGGAAGTTATATATACTATTAGTAAATAGTTTCTAGTTAAGAGTTATTTAAGTTTAATATTTTAATTATAATTAAAGTTAATATTATTAATTAAATAAAATAATTAAAGTAAAGAACTTATAGATAACTTAGGCTTAATTAATTCTTAATAATTTTATAATTATTAAAATAACTTTAAGAAATAAATAGATTAAAAAAGGTTAAAGTTATAAGGAAGTTATAGACTTAGCTAGGCTTTTTAAAGCTTTTAGCTAGTTAGGTAATATATTTATTATAATTAGAGTTACTTAAGATACTATAGCTTAAAGGTAACCTTATTAATTAAGTTTATTAAGACTTTAGTCTAGCTAGAGACTTTATTATTAATACTTCTATAGCTTATTAGAATACCTAGGTCCTATTTATTAGTTGTTACTAGGTTAAAGCTATAAAAATTTAATTTAAACTTACTTCTATTTTAAAAGATAAAATCTTTTTATATTATTTTAAACTTAAAGTGTAACTAGTAAATATTATTAGTATTACTTTATATAAAAAAAAGAATTTTACTTTTATAATATTTTATAATGCTACTATATAGTAGAATTTTATTAGATTTTATTTTTAAATATTTAAAAAATAAATACTTTTTATATTATTTTAAGCTTAAAGTGTAACTAGTAAATATTATTAGTATTACTTTATATAAAAAAAAAGAAATTTTACTTTTATAATACCCTATAGTGCTACTATATAGTAAAATTCTATTAGATTTTATTTTTAAATATTTAAAAAAATAAATACTTTTTATATTATTATAAGCTTAAAGTATAACTAGTAAATATTATTAGTATTACTTTATATTAAAAAAAAGGAATTTTACTTTTATAATACCTTATAGTGCTACTATATAGTAAAATTCTATTAGATTTTTTTAAAAATATTAAAAAAAATATTTTTAAAATTTAAAATTTAATTTATAAAGTTAATTATAACTTTATAAATATTATATATAAAAAAATTCTTTTTTTACTTTTAATCTTATAATAAAAAACTATATGTATAAAAAAATTTAAAAAAATTATTTATTAACTTTTCCTTTTATTATAGTAAATAGTAATTACTAAAATAAATTTTACTAATTACTAATTACTATTACTAGCCCCACTTTTAGTAATTACTAATAGTAAAATTTGATTACTTTACTATTTACTAAGTAATTGCCAACCCTGTTGCAACGGGACCACGAGGGTCCATCTCCCCCAGAGGCAAATGTCCAAGAAGGGAATCGATCTTGCAAAAGGACCTCGAGAAACTGGGAACTCTTGTGAGACGCGGCCGACGTCTCTGCTCCTTATCGCCGTGGTATCCGATATCGAAGTTCCAGAACCGAGGGATGTTACATTCGCTCATCGTGTAATGCGATGGTATCACCGGCGATGTGGTTTTAGATAAAGATGCGTTGCTGCCCTTGCGTAGCTTGATTCTGCAGCCCAGATGATTTGAGCCAGCTGTGGATTGTTACACAAACGACATCAAAACCCCTCTTTACCATTCTTAGGAAGAGGACTGCTCAAGCATGTCGTCCGCAAATGTCGAGCCCAAGGGGCCTCATGGCCCCGAGGATACCTTCGAGACCTCGGTCTTCCCTGTCCCTAGCCCAACGGACATCGACGAGAAGAGCGACGCAAAGAACGCTGTTCTTGGCCCCGAGGTTCACGATGCATCCCATACCGACGAAAGCGACAGCGATAGCAAAGATGCCATTATTGTTACCGGTGCCGATGCCTCTCGCCACTTGCTCCCGATGAGAGACGATCACGATAGCGCTTTGACGTTTCGAAGTATCTTTTTGGCCTCCGGTCTTGCTTGTTTCCAGGCTGTCATGTACCAGATCTATACTGTCCGTGACTCATTCCACTTAGACTCTGATGAGATATCATCTAACATGACCAACTATAGTTCAAACCTACCATGATCACCATCCAGGGTACCTTCATCGTCCTGATCTCCTACTTCATCGGCAACGCTTGGGCCTTTGCCCTTCCCCGCGGCGACAACTTCGAAGCTCGATGGAGGGCCAAGGGTAACACCGGCTCACTCCCTTTCCTGATCAAGTTCATCAAGTTCATCAATCCTGGACCATGGGGTCTCAAGGAACACGCCATCTGTGCTATCACAGCCACCTCGGCCTCTAATGCTGCTGCAAGTGTTCAAGTCTTCGCTGCCCAGGATCTCTTCTACAACATGCCATTGAGCCCAACTACCGTCATCCTCAGCACTATTTCCATCGGTCTGTTCGGTTACGGTCTCTGCGGTATCATGCGTCCTGTTGCTGTCTGGCACGTTGATGCTGTCTTCTGGAGTAACTTGCCCACCGTCAAGACTCTCCAGGGTCTTCATTGGCAGGAAGTCAAGGACTCTAAGCCTCTCCGAGTCTTCTGGTACAGTTTCGGTGGCATGTCGATTTACGAGTTCTTCCCTGCCTATATCTTCCCCTGGCTCAACTCAGTTTCGGTTCCTGTAAGCTATACCCCCATTGGTGATACTATACCTTCGCTAACCACTTTATGAAGTGCTTGGCTGCCATGAAGGCGACTGGGAACACTGCCAAGAACCTCACACGCGTCTTTGGTGGTGCTACTAACAACGAGGGTCTTGGCCTCTTCAGCATTTCTCTGGACTGGCAATATGTAAGTTACTCTGAGCACCTATACAAAACTTGACCTGACATGTATAGATCACTTCTTTCAACACCTCTCTCCCGCTCCCTCTTCAAGCTCACATGGCTGTTGGATTCGTGGTTTGCTATATCGTTATGGCTGGTATCTACTACGGAGATGGTTGGGGAGCCAAGTCCCTGCCTTTCATGTCAACTCGACTCTTGTTGGCCAATGGTACTACCTACCCCGTTGCTGAGGTTTTCGAAGGTGGAGTTCTCAACGAGTCACGCTTGTTGGAGTTTGGGCTTCCCAGATTGACTGGAACCTTTGCCTACGCCATGTTCATGGCCAATGCTGCTGTAAGTCATCGACTCTACCTTGATCGCACCAAAGCTAATCTTGCAACAGATCGGTGCTCTCATCCTTCACTGCATCCTCTTCTGGGGTAAGGACGTCGTCAAGGCTTTCAAGAGCGCCAGGGAGGGACGATATGATGATCGCCACCACGAGCACATGGCCAAGCACTACAAGGAAGCTCCCTGGTGGTGGTATGTCACCGTCCTCGTGGGCAGTTTTATTCTCGGCTTGATCGTCGTCATCAAGGAGAACATTACTCTCCCTGCTTGGGCTTACGTTGTCTCACTCATTATGGGTTCTATCATTGCACCAGTCGTAAGTTCAGAAGGGTCCATGATATCGCCAGCAGAACTGACCTTTGTTCTAGAGCACTCTCCTTTACTCTCGTTATGGAAACGGTATTGCGACCAACAACCTTTCTAAGATGATTGCTGGTCTCATGCTCCCTGGCAAGCCCGTCGGTAACATGTACTTCGCTGCATGGTCTCACAACGTCATCTCCAACGCTGTCAACCTGTCTGGTGATCTCAAGATGGGCGAATATCGTAAGCTTTACTCATCAATTTTACCGAGTCTCTACTAACTAAGATACAGTCAAAATCCCTCCTCGTGTCATGTTCCTCACTCAAATCTGGGGAACTATTCTTGGTGGCTTCATCAACTACGCTATCATGATCAGCATTGTCGGCAGCAACCGAGACCTTCTTCGTGACGGTGATGGTAACTCATCCTGGAGTGGTGCTACTATGCAATCTTACAACACCAACGCAACCTCTTGGGCTCTTGCTGGTTATCTCTACAAGCTCGGTGGCACTTATGAGCTTGTTCCTTTCGGTCTGCTTGTTGGTGCTGGCCTGGTCGTGCTTCACCGAATCTTCTACAAGGTAAATTTCCCCAGTCATCAGCTTTTGTAACAACGACTAACAGTTTCCAGTTCTATCCTAAGATCAAGAACTTTGATGTCGCCGATGTCAACTTTCCTCAGTTCATCCAGTTCGCTGGTTATATCCCTTACAACCAGAGTCAAACTTGCGTTATCCTGAGCCAGATTCTCTCCGGCTTCTTCGTCCAGTTCTACCTCCGAAACTACCTCCCTCGCATCTTCAGGGACTACTCTTACCTCGTGACTGGTGCTTTTGACGGTGCCAGTCTGACAGTCCTGTTCATCCTCTCCTTTGCCGTGTTTGGAGCTGGTGGCCCAGGACATCCTTTCCCAAGCTGGTGGGGAAACAACGTCAACGGCAATTATGATCTTTGCCCTGTTCCTGAGTAGAGAAAGCACTCAATGTTCTGAGGTTGGTGGTCTGGATGAGCCTAGAATTTACCTGTGCATTGTTTAAACTCGTACTTTAGCATCTGTACCTTATACCCCAGCTAGCTATTTCGAATTAAATGTTCAATCATATCCATATGTCGTGTTGTGAAAATGATCTTGTTTGGGACACTTTGCCCTTGAACAACCTGAGACCATCGTTTACGTATGAAATCCTCTATTAGAGTAGCCTACGAAAAGTTTTATACAATTTGATCCTAGAAAACCCATGTCATCCATACCTGTCATCGCTCCGTTACTCACCAATTCTGTCTCATGGGGGAATGTGATCGTCGTTCTTGTTTCCATCATTCTCCTCTGCCCGCCTGGCCTCTGCCTCTTCCCGAGTTTCATCCCTTTTCCTCAAACTGTACCATGTGTCTCTCTTGTCAATATCAGAATGCTTCTGATACGCCATATCAATAGCCTCGCGAATCTTCTCCGTGAAAACAAATTCTTTCTTGTGCCTTACAAGTACTTCCGCAAACCCGTTACGCGTTACTTCTAGAGCTTCTGGATACTTTCTGAAGAGACTGAGAAATAATTCCCCTGTAATTGGAAGGGAAGGGGTATGCGTCAAGACTATATCTAACATCCAAGGCTGGGCACCGAGCATTATCTTCTCAAGGTGACACGTGGAGAGGTCAACTTTTGGGTCAGCCCGCAAGACCAGTGCCAACAAGTTCTCCTGCTTGCCGGAATAATCAGTGCCCTGTTCGCAAATGGATATCGCGATATCTTGTAACTTTCCTTGGGCTGAACCCAGGCGCTCGAGTAAGAGCTTCAGATGGGGCACTAACTTTGCTGCTTTCAGCATGGCGTTAGTCACTGATAATGGCAAGTCTCGAGGCCAGATTGACAAGAGAAGCTCGGTAATCTCTTCCAGTTGCCACCATCGGCTGTAACGCGACGCGTGTGCAATTGACAGTATGTTAATCACGATACCCTCCGTTACCTCGACGCCGGGCTGATACCCTATGAGTGCTTTCAGGGTCCTGGGGTCTGTTTGAGATTCGAGGATATCGGGAGTGATGTCAACTGAAAGCTTGCGAGCCTGTGTTAGACTTCTGAAAGCCTGTTCAGAGAGTCCAACATTCAGCATCTTTGGAGTTATTTCCAATCCCTGACTATAATCAAACAGAACCTCCACGTTTCCCTGGATTGGCTGTGTCTCTTCGCCGAGGAAACGAATGACGAGATCTTCTGTTACTGACTCTTCTCCTCTCCGGATAAGGAGAAAAGATAGTAGGTCACTGGGCTCTAGCCGAGCTGCAGCTATGATGTCGCTATCTGTGATATCGAGCGTTGTCGAGTGTCGACAAATGAGTCGGGGTATATTCTGGAATGCGCCATAACCGCCACGAGAAGCTGCAAACTCTAGGGCCAACGTAAGAGCGGTGACTCCGTTTGCGTCTTTCAAAGCGGGTGAGGCGCCATGTTGAAGCAACTGGAGAACAAGTGACTCATCATTGTACTGACAGGCCAAGTGTAATGCTGAACCATGAATTGGATGAACGTAGTTGACGTCGACCCCCTTTTCCAGGATCAGTGATATGATGTCGGTGTTGTTCCCCTGTAAAGCCGAAAAAAGGGGAGTCTTGAAGTTTCCAGTGATTTTATCTGCCCTGGCTCCGTGTGTGATCAAAAGCTTGGAGATCTCAAAGTTGCCAATAAAAGAAGCCAGCTGAAGTGGACTCTCCAACCCATGCGTTCCACCATCAGCAGTGGCGCCGTATTCAAGTAAAATCCGAACAATATTGCTACATCTCTGTGTCGCTCGGTAGTCCACACTTTCTGCGTGATATTTCTGATGTCTTGTCCCTCGTTGCTCCATTTGCTGCTGCAAGGGTAAAGCGCAAGCCCATAGCGCCAGAGTAATTGGGTCTCCTGGCTGAGATGATCTTGATCGGACGTTCGCGCCCCGTTGTAACAGTAGCCGTACCACTTCAAAGTTCAAGTAGTAACAAGCCACTTGCAAGGGACTATCTTCCTCTTCATCACTACCATCGACACTCATGCCCTGTTGAACCATTCTTCGTACCAGGGGGACAGAGCCTGAGGAACACACGAAGAGAAATCTTTTCGGGGTTGGAGGCACATAGTCAAGTACAAGATTGAGAGTTCTGCAGTCAACAAACCTTTCCATTGTCAGTGAGTCCAAAGTTTCGTCAATGATCTCAAATGGACCCTCCCCATCATTGAACAGTCGTTCCAGAAGCGCCTCGACAATAAGAAGATCCCCACCTCTGCAGGCTTCCTGAAGACCTAAACTGTTGATCTTTGCGCCAGAGTCAAGAAGCAGTCTCACTATATGCAGATCCCCGCGCTTAATCGCTGCTAACAATGGTGTTCGGCAGTCACAGTCGTCAATTTCCAGGTTGGTATCTGCCCCTCTTGACAAAAGCGTTCGGATGACGTCGACATGGCCTCCAGAAATCGCGGCATGCAATGGACTCGCATCTTGAGCCTCCATACTTGCCGCCTTAGCTTCTTTTTGGCCTTGAGCATTGACAGAAGCATTGGCTTCTAGTAACAGCTCTGTCATGGCGTGGTCTCCTTTTTGACTGCTTATGATAAGAGGATGTTGGGAGCGGCCCTCTTCTTTCATCAGTGATGGGTCTGTATCGAGGAGTAGTCTTGCTATTTCCGTATGTCCCTCGTGTAGAGCAAGCTGAAGCGTGCTTAATGATGCTAATCCTCTTTCGCTCTGTAACTGTCGTTCAGTTTGGAACCTCAGCTTAGGATCTGCGCCACGTTGAAGCAGAAGCTGCACGATTTCGACGTGGCCATCAACAATTGCTGCGCGCAGGGATGTGTGCCAACGGCCCTGCATCACATTTGGATTTGCTCCCTTCTTTAGTAGTCTATTGACGATCTGTAGCTGGCCAGTACGTGCCGCGGCCTGTAGAGAACTTCCGTAGTAGTATCCCGTAGCGTCAACACCGACTCCCCGAGATAACAGCAACTCAACAAGGGGAGCTTTGCCCAGTGCGCAAGCCATCTGGAGAACCAGCTCATATCTTGTGTCTTCCAGCTTGCCTGTATCATAGTTCTGTAAAAGGAACTCGAGTATCGCCCCTGGCCCTTGTTCAAAGACGTACACCAAAGACGGGGCCTGTTCAAAGAGGCCGTCTGGGTCGTCAGTAATGCTCTGGAAAGTCTGCCGCCCTCTATCGCCTTCAAAGAATTTGAGGACCTTGTCTAGAAGCGCCTTACCCCTATCACAATAGTTAGGAAGATGATGACCACTGTCCAGTAGCCTGGTCATAACCGCCATGGCTTCCATTTCTCTCTGAACTGCCCCCAAAAGAGCCAGGTCCCCTTGACCGGCATGTTTGACATCTGCCCCAGCCTCAAGCAGCTCCTTTACCACGACACCTGGGCAGAGTCTTGCTGCATATGGAAGAGGATGAAAATCCTTTCCGCCTAGACTGTTCGGATCGGCCCCTAGTCTCAGTAGTGTTTGGATAGCTTTCTGCTGCTGAGGCATTGTTTCATCTCTATACCAACTCGCATAGTAAGGCCATTCGTAGAGGTCAAAAGCGCTTAGGCTGACTTGTAAAGGACTGACAAGGCGAGGGCCATCAACCGACCGTGAACCATCTGCTTGATCAGTAGCAGCTCTAGGGGCACTTGCAAGACGAGCGCTGGAAGACTGCCTCATACGTCTACGATACCTGGAATTCTCGTCTTCAGGAATATTGGCGTTGATATCGACACCGAAGTCGGATATGAGATACTCGATGATTTCAGGCTGTCCCTTGCTACAAGCCGCATAGACCAATCGACCCAGGAGGAGTTCGGAGTAAGATATATCGATATTTTGAGAGAGGAGAAACTTCAATATCTCAAGGTCCTTTCCGGCAGCGCATACCAGTGTGTTGTCAGGAATGGCGGCGCCTCGTAAATCAACACTAAGCCTGAACAAGCTCTTGACTACCGAGATGTGACCCCTTTCAACAGTTTTCTGTAGGCCTTCCAAGAGGTCGCAGGCTTGCAATAGCTGCTGGTGTTTGCAACTCATGATAGCCTCCAGAACAGCTACATTTCCTGAGGTACAGCATACCAAAAGGTCTGCCTTCAGAGTTTGTTGCTCAATGGCCGCGACTTTGTACTTTTCTTCTCCTGGTGGAAGTTTGAGCCTCAGCTGGTCAATCTGTTCCTCTGTACAACCACTCTCAAAGGCTTTAGCGAGAGTAAGCTGCAAGATATCGTGACGCTCTTCTGGTATGCTCTCTAAAGTTGAGTAGATGCGTTGAATAACGCGACCCTTGATCTTCAATGCGTGATCGAGCAATATCCTAACGGTGTTCAACTGGCCGTTGGAGGCAGCTGCCTTGAGAGCAGCATCAACCTCATAATCCCTGAAACCCAAAGTTTGTTTTTGCCGCAGTAGCGTCGCGACAACTGCGTCCTTTCCTCTTGCGGCACTAGCTTTAAGAGGGTGGTTCTTTTGCGTATCTCCATTGTCACGGAGATAATTCACTTGATCAATAGCGGCTATCTCCATTTCATCATCAATCTCGACTCGAGTGATATTGTCACGGGCATCTGTGCCAGACCCAAGTTCGGGGGTTCCAGGTGTTGGCTTGTAAAGGTCTGGCCATAATTTAGAGCGAGGATGTTTGTCTCTTCCAGGAGAAGCCTCCCGATAAAGCGGCCTGTATGGCGAGGGTTGAGCTCTCTTGTACTTGGGAGTCGGCGGCTCGTAAAGGAACCTGTAGCCTCGTTCCAGGAATAGCACAATGATGTTCTGATGACCACCTTCAGCAGCGGCATGGAATGCGTCTGGAGATGAACCTTCAGCATGGACATCTGCGCCAGCGTCGAGAAGCATCTCGACAGCCTTTGTGTGGCCGTAATACGCTGCCGCTTGCAACGTAGTACCACAAGGCCCCGTCTTCTGGTGAACATCTGCACCTTCGTCCAGTAGTATCCTGATGATATCTACGTGGCCTTTCACAGCGGCGACATAGAGGGAATTGCCTTTCCGCTCTTCTGTGTTGACCTTGGCACCGCGCTGGAGTAGCTCTGCGACCGTGGATTTGTGGTTCATCAAGCAAGCTGAACGGAGTGGCGTGCCGAACTGGCCTTTGGCTTCAATATCAAGACCTTGTTCCAGGAGATACTTGACGATATCTGTATGGCCATAGAGAGCCGCGATTGCAACTGCGTCTCTCGGGAAAGTGTCTGTCGCTCCCGGCGATGTTTTGGAAATCTGGCGCTGTAGCACAAATAGCTGACCGGCTTTGATAGCCTTGGCCAGTCTCACTTTGTGTTTGTCTGGTGTATCTTTGTCTACGAAGCGCTTGAACTCTGGCTTCTGTAGCTGGCCGATGACCTTGATGAAGCCATACTCTGTTGCCATCTGTATGGCTTGCTCGTAGTCATCATCAGAGCTAATAGTAGCACCGTGCCCAATGAGAGAGAGCACAATAGCTTCATGGCCTCCTTGAGATGCAGCTTGGATGGCACTTTTGAACTTCGAACCACACTTTGAAGAGGCACCATGTTGAAGCAGCTTCTCCACAATATCTTGATACCCTCTAAAACACGCAACATGCAACGGACTTCCATATGCACCACATTCGACGTTCAGCTCTGCACACTTCTCAATCAGAGACGTCACAGTGGAGAGATGACCAGTAGCAACGGCGAGATAGAGTGCGGTGTGCCCAAGGTCATTTCGTTGGTCCCAATCTATATCGCTCTCTGACTCTGCAATAAGAGTCAGCAGGCCGTCTATACCAAAGACAGCTGCTAAGAAGAGAGGAGATGATGTTTCGTTTGGCATGGCATCAAGAGCCGGTTTCATTGGGTGATCCCTCGGCAGCATTGTTGCAATCTTCTTCGCAGTATCTAGCCAGGCCTCGAAAGAAAGGCTGACATCGTAGTCATCATCCTCAAAGACAAATGAGATCATATCTTGAAATAGCTTCTCGTCCTTCTCGACAACCCTCGAACTCTCAAAGTGGCCTGCCCAGTGAGTGGCGGCATAGACAAAGAAGCTTTGAACCTGCTGTTCCAAGCTCCCATTGTCAGGCGGACCACGCGCGCTGACCTTTATGCAGGTCGACGCCAGTAGACTGTGAGCTACGAGAGCTGAAAACAAAGACTGTTTAGTACGGAGGATGAACTCTCTGACTGAGTGATGAGCAAGTCGGACAACTTGGCGATGAAGGTCTATGACCACCAAGTTCGAGCATACAACAGATATGTCCGCCACTGTGCAAGGGACATCCCCTATGCCTGTGGAAGTGATGGCGGCCAGCAAAGCCTCTGGAGTCAATGGCGCTTTCATGTAGAGCAGCCAGGAGAATATCTGAATGGCGAGTTGTCGCGATGTGTCTCCTGATTGCAAGATCTGCCCGAGGTCGTTTTCGTAAAGCTTGTCAAGATCAGATAGAATGTTGGATCGCAGAGCCGGAAGCAGATCATGTTCGTTCTTGACCTTGCGAAGCTGCTGTATCTGTCGGTGGACCCATAGAAACCTAGATAGAGTCACTTGGTTAAGATAATAATGGGAAGATGAATGAACAGGGAGCCTACATTTCGCCTGCACCGTCTAGTAGCTCTTTTGTCAAGCAGCTCCGGTTATTCGGTGAGAGCCTTCCACTGATGAGTTTGGCATCGTCAATCCTCTGAGTAATGAACTGAGCCATGTCATCGTGAACATGGTCAGCCGTCACGATGATCTCTTTCGCAGTCGATAGCGACGAGAGGATATCAAGGCTATTCCTGCTTGTGACTAACACCTTGACCACGTTCTCGGACCTTGACATGATGTCAGATAAAGACTGCAAGAGAGTATCGCAACTCTCGTCTTCAACCTGCTCAACACCATCGAGCAATATTGTGATGGGGTCCTCATTGGCGACTTGAATGATGCGATCCACACACTCCTTCCTGCTCAATTTTGGAAGGTCCATTCCCTGGAGGCGAGCCGATCTCGAGCGGCGCTGGAAGTCGGAGTGGAAAAAGTCGCGAACATCACTTTGGGTTTCTGTAATCGCGAGCTGACGCAAAATGCTACGGAGGATTCCGTCTGCTGATGATCTCTCTGGTTCTGACTCGCTTTCGAGACAGTAAAAGTATGCGAAGGGTGTCGATTCTGGCTGCGAAGCCCAGGTTGTCCGCAATGAATCGACTATCACCGAGAAGAGATTGGTCTTGCCTGATCCCGTGATCCCGTGTATCCAGAGACTTGATGAAGAGCTGGACTCGCACCAGTTTCTGTAAGCCTCATGCTGTAGAAGCCACTGGCCGAAGTTTGGCGTTCTTGACTCGGATACGGTCTCGTGGTGGATTGAGAATGGCGACGTGGACATCCAATATATCATCTTCATATAATCGTCCTCTTCGATACGCTTGGTATTACTGTTGATTTGGTCTCTGAGGCGGAGAACTGTCTTCTGGATAAAGCGCAGATCTGAAGTATCCTGAAGCTTGGCTAGTTTGAGAACCTCGTCTTCTCGGGATAAGATCTTTTGTATCCCATCATCACCTGTCCAAAAGACACTCTTGGCGAGTCGGACTGCTCGGGTCAGTGAATGTCTTGCTCAATGGGGTTGTCAACATGCCTGCAGTTGATTGTGAAAAGAAGCCAATAGTTTGTGCCAGATATGTCAAGACTTCTGTATAAAGAACGGTGAGGGCTGTTTCGAGCGCAGCCTCGGCGGGCTGATCTCGGCCAAGATGCAGATTCTCAAACTCCTTGTACCGTGCAACGATGCGAGATATCACCTCGAGGTCCTGAACCATGGTCCCGTACTGTTGGACATCGTTGACTGTGACTTGAAGAAGCAGCCTGACGGCGGCCCAGGGCAGTGAAGCGTTGCTGGCATCAAACTGCACAGCTGCATCGCCGACGGCTTTGAAGGAATCGATCCATTTAGCAATCTTTTCGAGAACATCTCGGATAATCACGACTTCTCCATTCGAGCGCTTGAACTTCCAGCGTTTGCAGAGACTAGTGGCTTTACGGTTCTCCGCTGCTTCCAGGACGGCAGCTAGAATGTCGCGCTTATGCGTTGCAGCCTGGCCGAGTGATGTCTTGGGATCTGCGCCAAGGCAGTTGAATGCTTGGTCCCAGAGACTCTGCGCATTTGTATTGCTCGAAGGAGCCATTTGCGTCGCCATGACGGTTTAGCGAAACTGACGGCTCTTCTTTTCGCAGTATCACTCCGCTTCTAATTTAATTTGCAGGTGCCAGCCTAAATCGCGATGATCAAGACACCGAGTCTCAGCCGCAATGCTCGCGACGCTTGCCTGTCTAGGCCGCTGCCTTAGGTGCTTGCCTTCACGCGGATGGCGTCCAGTAAGACGCTGACTACATATCCTGGGTGTAGCCAATAGATGCATTTTCAAGGTCGCAGCCCGATCTATTGCGTTATCAGCCAGCTCGGGACACTGCGGGCTGTATGCTGGCAATCCATCGACAATAAGTCAGTGCCATTCATGTAACTTCTACATATTGAGGACCATGCTTCAATGCATAGAATGTGGAGTGACCAACTCGTCACGGCGGTATTGCCTGTCCTGCTTGTCTAGCTTGCGCAGTCAGGCAGCGACCCGAGAGGGCGCGAAAAAAGAGCGAGATTCTAGCGGTCGTTTACAGGCCTAATCGCTTTCGGTCAACTGTCGGCCTCAAACTAATTCTACAAAAGAACGGTCGTAGCCTCGACCATTGATAATAAACTCCAGAAATAAGGATTCGAAATCAACCAATTTTATCTAGTAAAATAAACTTGTCAGCCTCTTTCGATCTTCCAGGCCTCAACCGCACGACCATGTCCTCACCAAAGACTGTCGCTTTCTTCGGCGCTAGCACAGGCGTAGGCCTCTCGGCGCTGAAACATTCACTGGCTGCAGGGCATAAGTGTATCGCTCTGTGCCGAATCCCATCAAAACTTGAGGCGCACGTCTCCCCAAAAACTCATTCCAATCTACGAATTGTCCAAGGCAACGCCCACGATATAAAGGCAGTGTCTTCTTGTTTAAAGAAGGACGATGGTTCAATCGTCGATGCAATTGTCTCTACGATTGGAGGAAAGCCCATCATCTACAAAATGACAATCGATGATCCCAACTGTTGTCGGATCGGTATTGCTGTCCTTCTTGATGCTCTCGCGCAAATACGTGCAGAGGGTGCAGTAGGAAGACCGCATATCACTGTCTTCAGCACCACTGGCATGTCGGACTTTGGTCGCGATTACCCCCTTCTTCTCTACCCTATTTATGCGATTGCTTTGAAAGTCCCCCACGAAGACAAAAAGATCATGGAGACCAAGTTGGCCGACAGTGGTGAAGACTTCACCATCGTACGGGGCAGTTTGTTGGTGGATGGTGATAGTGAAACGCCAGTACGCGTGGGCATTGAAGACCCCAAGAATGGGATAGAGTCGCTGGAGATTGGATACACAATCTCAAGGGAGGACGCTGGGAAATGGTTGGCGGATAACCTGCTGATAAACACACGTGCTGAGTACATCAACAAGATTGCATCCATCACCTACTGAGGGGTTCAACGGGACAAGGTGCATTCAGAAGGCGCTGGGAATTGCTTCGGAACACAGCGTGGGCATACAAATAAATTAGCTTGTATTATCTCGTTCTTGCTTGGTACAAGTAATAGTCATCTAAACACCAAAGATTCCTCCGTCTTGAATGAAATATTGATGTCTTGTTCACAGGAGTTGGCATGAGGCATCGGCCGGTACTGGGGAGGATGGTCTGTCCCAAAATGATTTAGTGCTTATCTTGACTTTCAGATAACCTATCGGGACTATAACACTCGGTATCGCAGCTACTTATCAATCATGCTTGGGGATCAAAGTAGATGGATGACAATAGATCATATGGATCTTATAAGAGCTTATTAAAAGCTCAATAGTAAAGAGACATGTGTGATAGGACTTATACTGAGAGAAAAACCACCTATCATGCATCCCTAGCTGGCCGAAACTAGGGATGAAGTAGTGATTGATGGTACATGATAGCGATGGTTGGAGGAAGCGCATCTACCACGATAGTTCACCCGATGAAAAGCTCATTTCCCTCGAAGAAGACGTAAATCTCTATTGCGACAAAAAGACCAAACTATTGCCAAACGTAGCTGTGTGTGCAAGCTGCTACCTCACCTTCGTCCATCAGTCTATCGCTGTTCATTACGAATGACGCCCTCCCCCGCTGTCCCAACCCCTCTCGCGTCAGATTCGGCCTCCGCGCCCGAGAAAAACGCGAGGAACGCCTCCACAGCCAAGCTCCGCAGCTGCGTCGTATGTCGCAGTCGTAAAGTGCGCTGCGACAAGCTATCACCATGTTCAAACTGTCGCAAGGCTAACATCCCCTGCGTTGTGCCCTCCAATGACCGTCCGCCAAGATGGGCAAGGCGCTTGGAGCGCATCGCCGATAATGGACAGGGTGCTACAGTTCAGGGTGGTGGCAGCAGCTCTGGGACTGATCAGGTCATGAATAGGCTGCGAACGCTGGAGAATTTAGTCAAGGAGTTGAGTGGACAGCTTGAGGTGGCTAATGCTGCTGCGAGGAGGGGTGCGTCCTCTGATGCTCCGTCGCCTCAAGATGCTGTGAAGGATGCAGCAAGTCCCTCATCAACATCGACGGCTTCAGATGTACAGAAACATTTTGGGAGAATGGTGATCAAGGATAAGAATAGAGAGAAGTATGTAGCTAGTGGATTCTGGTCCCGCATCAGTGATGAGGTATGTCAACTCCGGCCTTACTTCTTCCCGTTCATCGCTCTGACTGCCTGCAGCTTGATGGGCTGAAGATGGACACTCGCAGGATGGCAGATGACGATGAGTCTTCCGACGATGAAGACTTTCCGGTCAGCACTCCCTCAACTCAAGAACTTTACCGAGAACCATCGGAGCGACATGCTTTCTTATTTCGAAACAGCCAGGCTCCTGCATCGCCCGGCGAACAAGACTTCAGCCCGTTACCATCACAGATCCCCTTCTTACTGGACGTATTCGACGAGAATATTAACCTCATCATGCACATTGTACATATGCCGAGCATCAGAAAGATGGTTCGTCCTTCACCTGGGACAACGGCCAAGGTATCTCTCAAACACCAGGCGCTGCTCTTCTCCATTTACTACGCTGCCATCACGTCCATGGAAGACGACGACGTGCTAGCCAATTTTGGGTCCACGAAAACGGAGCTCAATATGAAGTTTCGTCGAGGCCTTGAACAGGCTTTGGCACGAGCAGACTTCCTTAACAACCCGGACATTGTCCTTGTTCAGGCCCTGGTCATCTTCTTATCTCTCGCGAGGCGGTACGATAGCCCTGTTTACGTTTGGATGATGACTGGTTTGATGATTCGCATGGCTCACGCTGTTGGCCTCCATCGAGATGGGTCAAGGTTCCAGCATCTATCACCGTTTGAAGTTGAGCAACGACGTCGCCTTTGGTGGATGATCATTACAGTTGACATTCGCGCGTCTGAAGATCAGGGGACTGAGTTCTCAATCACACAGGATAGCTTCGACACCAAGATACCGCTCAACGTCAACACTTCGGACATTGAGCCCGAAACGAAGGAGACTCCTCCAGAACGTAAAGGCGTTACAGACATGTCTTTTGCACTGGCCATGTGTGAGCTAGCTCGAGTTTCGAGGCAGTTGATGGCATCAAACATTCACTCATCTGGGCCTACCCTCGAGGAGCAGACTAAACTGCTTGACGGTATCCAAGAAAAGCTTGAGAATGGCTACCTTTTCCGCTCCGCACATCCAGAGGATATAGCCAACTGGGTCGGGATAGTGTGCACACGGCTTGTGCTTTCTAAGCTGACGCTCTTAGTGTATCTTCCGTCGCTTTTTGCGTCACCAAGTGAGCGGTTCTCAGATGAGATTCGAGACAAACTGCTCATCGCCGCTATTGAGGTCGCAGAGCATAACCACGCGCTCAATGCTGAGACTAAATGCCGTCAGTGGCGATGGATCTACCAGACGTATACTCACTGGTATGCCATTGTATGGCTTCTGATTGAGATATCTAGACGGCAGTGGTCGCCTACCGTCGAACGCGCATGGGTGGCTCTGCACAGCGTCTGGCTCATCCCGTCGCAGCATAATATGACCAAGAATGCGCGTATGTGGTTCCCACTGCGTCGATTGATGGCTAAAGCGAGAAGTCATCGGGACGAGCAGCTGGCCCAAATTCGGAACGACCCAGCAACGATCGAGAAATTGGAGCAGGCTGATCGCTCGCTTCCTGTTCCTGTCAGCCCGGAATCATCACAGGAGGCAAATTCGCAGCAGCGATTTCTTGAGTATTGGCGCTCTGCTGTCGGCAAGACTACCTATGGCACTTCTGAGCAACCTGTACCTCAAACTAGTGATAGCACCACGACGCACTCTCTAGCTAATCCAGCCATGGGTAGCAATGCCACTCAGTGGGCAAACCCCTCTTTTGACTTTGCTTCTTACCACCCTGGTCTTCAGATGGGTGTAGCTGGTGATATACCAACAACAGAGATGAACATGCTTCCTCAAACATGGGCTGATGGCCAGCCTGGAGACGCAGATGTTGCGTCGTGGCTTTGGACAGACATGGATCAAAGTGGTAACGGATTGGAAGACATCGACATCAATATGGATATTGATACCGACATTGACTGGAATACATGGCTACAGTCTGCTACAGGCATGGAATCGAATCAAGGAAATACAGGGCCGTCTTGAGTAGTTTTGGACAGTATCTAGGCCTCAGAACTTCAGTCCGAGCATGGTGCATTTATGGAACAAATACGAATTAGGATAGCATGAGGATCAGTTTGACGACCAGGGGCGAAATAATGGATGGCGTATCTAACGTATCATGTTTCTGGGGTACCATACCATGTATGCGGTTACTAGAGCCTTTGGCTAAAGTCCTCTGAACCATACAGCTCCTTCTGACGCTCAAGCACAGCCGGGTGACGAATCACTCCCGGCTTCAGCTTGCCAAAGTCCAAATCAACGCCCTCCTCCATGTATGGAAATGGGCCAAGAGGTGTAATGGCAAGAGGATTGATCTTGTAATGGCTCTTTGTGTACTAATCCAAGATTAGTCCCATTCGGGCAAACGAGTTGAAGACTTACGTTTTCTTTGATATGCCTAAAATCTGTCGTCTCTTGGAAACCTGGAACATTCCAGTAGAGGTTCTTGAGCCACTCATGAATGACTGGGTAATTGGCGCGAATGGTTCCGAGGTCGCATTTGAAGTGGCCAACATAGACAACATCAAATCTGACGACGGTGGCGTACGCACGTATGTCAACTTCGGTGAGTTGCTTTCCCAGGATATAGGGGCCTCCATTTCGGTGGATTAGTGCCTCGAGCTTGTTGAGTGCCGCGAAGACTGTTGGCACATTGTTGTTGTAGTCCTCCTGTGTCGTTGCGAATCCAGCTTTGTAGACGCCACTGTTGAGGTCTCGTTGCATCCAAACGTTGATGTCGTCAATGGTCGATCTCAGCTTCTCAGGATAGAGGTCAAGGTCTCGCCCAGGACTGTTCGAGTCAAGGATGGAATCAAAGGCCGTTGGCAACCAACGAAGCAATTCGTGGCTCTCATTATTGACCATTTGATTCTCCTTCTTATCCCAGAGAACAGGTACACTGTACCGGCCTTTATAATCAGGATCATCTCTGAAGTAAACTTCATGCATGTACTTTGATTTGAAGAGGTGATCTTCAGTAGCCCCTTCATAGAGATCATCAGGAGGGCTCGGGAACTGCCAACCTGGCCATCCCTTATCATCGCCCTTGGGATAGGGCTTCACTACAGATAGACTGATGATGTCCTGTAGACCTTTGAGATGCCGAACAAGATTTGCTCGGTGAGCAAAAGGGCAGAAGAGTCCGATGTAGAGATGGTAGCGGCCTTTCTCGGGCTGGAATGGGCCATCCGAAGTAATGACCCCGTGCCACGAGTCATCAGGACTACTATGGACAGTCATTTTGCGAGCTCAAATCAGCGGCAGTGATGTATTAGACTTGTGCACTTGTTACACATGAGGATGTGAGGTAGCGACAGTGCTTGACCCCGCTTGATGACGGATAATCGGAATCGGACCTCCGATTCCGGAACTGGATCGGAACTGAACTCTATTGAACTATACATCAGGCTTTCAAAGTATACAATTAATAGAAATGGATAGATATATTGCCTGTATGAGCTGAAGATGCCTTGCTGAAGCGCTGGTGAGTTCTATGGCATATAATGGCGATTGAATCACAACGAACAGGGACCATGGTTCAGAAATTCAAACAATACAGCTCAGTCACAGAAATGAAATTTGAGAGAAGACGATGTTTGATATAAATGATAGTATGTAGTGTCAGGTCGCGTTCGCCTTCCACTGTCTCAACCTAAGTATTGAAGAACAGGATTAAAGAGAGTATGAGAAGAGAAGAAATCAGTCCATGACAGATGTCAAAGACTTTCAAAGTAGAAATCATAAATTTCAAAGGTAAGAACAGAGGATCTCTCGTTGAGATGTGTGTGAAAAGTGAGGAAACGAGTGTTGATTGCCTCGCGTAAATATCTCCCAAACATTGTTATCATCATCCTAGCACATAAGTCGTAAATCCTCCG
Source organism: Fusarium xylarioides (assembly GCA_013183765.1). Lineage (NCBI taxonomy): Eukaryota > Fungi > Ascomycota > Sordariomycetes > Hypocreales > Nectriaceae > Fusarium > Fusarium xylarioides. The sequence continues at coordinate 8,790 of SRZU01000091.1, read as the reverse complement.
ACCCAATGATCCCAGACTTGGGGCCAGCCGTAAGTGCGATTTGCATTGAGCAAGATCGAGGTAAGCTTTTGTTAAAGCATGAAAGGGTGGCCATGAGTTACTGGCCTAAGTAGAAGGCTTATCAGGCTTGCCTGGCCCAGTTGGCTTACCAGGGCCACCTGGCTTACCAGGGCCATCTGGCTTACCGGGACCATCAGGTTTGCCAGGCTCAGGATAGCCAGGCTTACCAGGACCGGGATGATCAGGTTTGCCAGGTCCTGGGTGATCGGGTTTACCAGGTCCTGGATAGTCAGGCTTTCCTGGATGATTAGGCTTGCCCGGATACTCAGGCTTACCACCTGGGTGGTCAGGCTTTCCTGGGTGGCCAGGTTTGCCGGGATGGTTGGGCTTGCCTGGGTGATCAGGTTTATGGGGCTTAGGTGGATGATGAGGCTCAGGCTTGTGCGGCTTAGGAGGAGGATAGTGAGGTTCCGGCTTAGGATGCTTAGGAGGCGGGTAATGAGGTTTCCCAGGCTTCCCAGGCTGGCCATGGTTGTTCTCCCACGGCTTATGGGGCTTGCCTGGATGATCTGGCTTTCCCGGCTTGGGATAGTCAGGCTTTCCAGGGTGATCAGGCTTGTGGGGTTTGGGAGGAGGATAGTGAGGCTTTGGCGGGTAGTGAGGCTGGGGCTTGGGATGCTTGGGGGGAGGATGATAAGGCTCCGGTTTATGCGGCTTAGGTGGATGGTGAGGCTCGGGCTTGTGCGGTTTCGGTGGTGGGTAGTGCGGCTTTGGCCCAGGCTCATGAGGCTTGGGTGGATAGTGAGGTTCTGGCTTAGGATGCCAAGGCTCTGGTTTGTGAGGCTTGGGGGGAGGGTAATGCGGCTTCTCAGGCTGGCTGGGATAATTCTCCCAGGGCTTGTGAGGCTTTGGCTTCTCTACACCACAGCCGGGATCATATGGCTTGGGCTTCCCAGGCCCGCCATGTTCTCCCCAGCCTTTGACGGGCTTGTACTCGTGGTAGTAGACCTCCCTGCCAGGCTCGGCAACAGGGGCAGAGACAGCACCCGAGCTCAGAGCCAAGAGGGTAACAGCAGACAGCTTCATCTTGGCAGATGGTTGGCAGGACTGTGCTGCAGTGAAGAAAAGATTGTAAAATAGCTTGTCAAGTCTCTCTAAAGAGTGAAGAGACAGTTGAAGAAGTAAAGTTGAGAAAGTGAAAGGCGGATGAGGAGGGAAAGAGAATAGATCTCGAGGGGGAAGGGCGAGCTTTTATGTTCTTTTCTTGTCGCTAGATGAGATGTTGAGAGGTATCATACAAGACCTGCAAGTTGGTCAAGATCAACGCACTGCACTCCATCGTGAATGCATCGGCTGGGATCGTGTGAAATCCACGTTGAGTTCATGGTGGCATGCCCGCTTACAGTCACTTGAAAAATATTCGACAAGCATGCATCATGATGCCTTAGTTCTCAGCCTCAAAATGAATAGATGGCTTACGCATCGGATGAGAACTTCCGCCTTGATTCTTGGATGCGATTGGCTTCTACAAGGACATTACGCTTTGAGCCCGACATGACTCTTTCTCCCGGGACGGGGTTGATGCTCTGAAAATTTCTATCACATGGCGTTATTGCAGAATGATGTTGTCATTGTCGTCGGTTTTCAAGTGGTGGCTTGCTTACCAACAGAAATCTGTGTCTTCTCGTATCATGCATGCACTGTTGAATGTGGTGTCTTCATGCAGAAGAAGAAAGCAAAAGTTGGGTCAAGGTTCCCCTGAGGCTGAATATTGAAACAGTCACAGTTGAATCCCACCAACAGATGCTGGTAATACTTGTTGGGTTACTACGGCCGATTGGTCTTCAGGTGCGGCTCGGACAAATGGACTCTCCGGAACCAGACGGCCATAGGTCAGTGAAGGCCATAAGTCAGCTTCAGATGGGATAACCAAGTTGATGTGAAACAATATTTCAGGGGATACATCGTATTCATTGACGACCAAACAGAAATAGAACGAAAGAGCTTTGCTGGCACCAGAACAGCTTCTCACTCTGCAGCTTTGGTTAGTTGCTGCTGCTGTACCTTGACCAAGTCTCACAACCGAGTCTTCCGGAGATAATGCTATAAGCGTGACACAACACAATATGCTGCTCATTGTGCATATCGTGTGTAGGGTGAAATTGGTCTGGTCGAGTTGGCCGTTCCCAATCAAGACGTTGCCAGTTGTTGCATGCTCAGGAATGCGGGTATCAAGCCAAACCGGCCTCAACGTTGAGGCACTTGTAACGGTCAGATACAAACTCAATTCCGTACTAGCATCAGACCTAAGCTAAAATTTATGGTTGTCCTTGACTCTAAAATGTCTGTCCCTGGAGCTATCAAGCCAGATTTTCCAGGTACCTGAGAACCTGAGAGCTAGTTTGGTACGCTGACATAGTTACAGTGTCATCTTGAATTGGTCATGACTGAGTAAAAGAACTCTATTTAAGCTTTCTAACATGCATATCGAGTCAACCCAAGTCTTTCAGCTTAGCCTGACTTGGTATTTTCATCGATCGATTTGGCTCTGGCCGATTCCAGAAATCATGAATCGTTCTGAGCCAAGCCAACGCCGAAGTTCTCCATCATCAACACTATATGTAAGTGTAATTATGCAGGCGCCTCATGCAAGCTCGATCGCGGTATTTCTGTTGTGCATCAGGAGAATATCACTTGGGACAGACAACCATTGGTGCCCGCCTGGGAGCTCGTGTCGAGTTTTATGCATTAATGCACGGCTTACAGTCATAACTTGTATTTCGTGATCTCTAGTCGTTGCTAATATCAACCGACTCTCGAGTCTCGCGCCACTAGTGAAAATTGCGATATTTGTGAGACCTATTGCCTCATTTGTCCACCAACAGAGCGTATGTTGTTGAGAGGGTGTTGCGATTCGTCGCTAGTGCCACTCAGAACGGGAAACGAGATGGTTTGGTTCCCCATCTTGATGATTTGAGGGTGTGATGAAGTGTCCATTCCTGTATGCACAACATTCAATAGTCTCGTTTAGGGTATTTTTAGCTTTTGTCGGGGACTTCCTTTCGGACCAACTACACCTCAAAATGGAAGCCCGATCCTGATTTGGCCAAATCATGACATCACGTGAGATGTGAAACAGCTGAGTCCTCGTATTGATCTATACCTGCATTAGTTCGAGGTCTAGGATCGTTTAACTTGAGTTCGCCAACATGGTCAAGCCATATCACTTGGTGATATCTTGCAAGAAGCTTAAACTATTGTTTGTTGGATGCTCAGCCGCATGCAGTGTAAGCTCCTAATCAGTGTCCTCTACTCCTTTTGATACAGCAGCCTTTACGAAAGATCGCCGATTCCAGCACTTTCTACGATTGAGAATCCTCTTTCGATCCGGATACGCTTCAATCTCTCACTTACGGTCCATGCTTCAGTCTAACTATCCCCACCATGTTTAACCTTATTTCCATGCTCACAATCTGTTTCCAGTTATCTCCGCTAGTCTTATGCCTTCTATAGTTTCCGCCCTCTGGCGAAGCCCTAACGGATCCCTAAAGTGACACCGGAGCCGTGTAACGTGAGAAATATTGCACAGTTCCACAATCTTGTGTCTAATGATTCATGGTAATTGAAGCTAAGAGGACAATATCCTCACTCCTCACTCGTCTGGTCGCAATAGCCACCTGTGCAGACAGAAACACTCTGATTGGATCATTAGTCGCCGGTCCTGATATTCAAGTCCACTGCCAGCTAAGAAGAAGTAATACACAGTATAGCATAGCCTTCGTCTATGACACTAATACCTGCAAATGTCCATGCAAAAGCACCATCGCCATGAGCGAAAGGCATTGCCTACTTGGTAATTTGCATCATGTCATTGAATGCAGTGACTCTAGTACGTCCCGTGTTTACAAATCATCCGCTCTCTCCGTCCTTCCGACTTGTTGCGGAGGTTGGCTGGGAGTGAGGCCCCATCGGTACAGATCCATCTTTTCACGTCAGGCTGTTCATCGCGTACCAATGAGAGGCCCTTGTAACATAATGAAGACCTTCAGTTAATGCCAATGGAAGCCGGAGCTGCAACCTTCGTGAATGGACTTTCCAGTGTCGCAGGATTGGATAATGCAGTTCTGCAGGCTGCTAACGCACACCGCGGTACGGGTTCCGTATTCTTGCTTATGCTCCGCGCATTAGATCTGTGCTCTCTGGTCGCTGAGGCGACAGTATCTCGCTCAGTTTGGCTCAAGTAGTTACAAACTTGTTGCCATAATGGCCATCAACTGAAAAGAACACGATACAGAAGGCAGTTGACTGTTATTCAGATGCTACTGCATGTCCACTTGTCGTGTGGCGGTTGGTTGACCTATCTAGTTCCTGCCACAAGCCCTAGCCTCGTCTGGATAACGAGAAACGAAGCTCAGATTCTTAATTCAGGAGATCGCGAGACTATCATATGCAAGTATCGCAGTGAGAGAGGTTCAAGAGAATCGAGAGGTGATATCAGCTCTATGGTACGATTTGAAAGAAGTCATATAGTCTATGCCTTGTAAGAGTCTGGCCCCTTCAGAGACAGAGTTCATTGTTTCCAACCAGTTATTGCAACATTGTCCCAACCAATACTATCACAGCCGATGGTACCCTTAAACTTCTGATACTTGTTTCCAGTAAAGACAATATAACCAATACCAGACTGAATCGCGTCGAGTGGTAAATGATCCTCCGGGACTACACTTGATTCAGGTTTTGCAAGTACTTTTCCCCTCCATGAAAGCCAGAACTTAGGTTGTCGGAAGGTGTTCTTCTCGAAATTATCTGATCGCAGCTCTTCGGTGGTCTTGCAGTCATCGGAATCTTTCGTGTGGTCATCTTCGTCTCCAGAACACTCAGATGATTGCTGCTCGGGACAGGTCTCGTGTTGCTGATCATCAGCGTCAGGGTCATCCGCTGACCTCTCCCCAGGGCTATGTGAAACGCTTTCAGCATCACAATCCGAATCCTCTGGGATAATTGCCCGATCTAGGATCTGTTGGATTTTCTTTCGACTTCCGGCCAAGATAAAAGAAGCATCCAACACACCAGGAAGAAATAAGTCGCCCTCCAACCCATCTTCCTTATCGGTAAACCGATGAATCTCAAATCGCGGCGAGTTCGCGGGGTGACGTTTATGTTTTACATCTATTTCATTTTGGGCTGGATCGCGATTGTGTTGAGAGGTACGAGCCAGGGAATGAGCTTTGGGACATTGAAGTTGGTATGAACCAACAACTCTTGTAATGGTTGGGGGGCTGGAAGCCTGTGCTGTGAATTTGCGAGTCTTCTGATTGTGAAAAGCCCGCGAGGAAAGCATTGCCTAGTCCCAACATTCATCCATAATGAAGGAAGAATGAAGTGTTATGAATATAGAAGATAGTCGCTATATGTAGGTAGTTATGTATGACGCTATGACTGGCTGGGTGGGTTATAATATAATACTGTATAATACAACCTCTAAATAAATATTAATAGGTTTTTAATTTCTGCTAGTTTTATATTTAATTAACTACTAGTTTAATTTTATTAATAAGAAAATTAATTAAATTTACCTTTTAAAGCTTAATTATTTTAAGTCTTTTAAATAGCTATTATTGGCTTTTATTACTTTAACTAGCTAGTTTATTAATATTTATATAAAAGTTAAATTATATATTTTTATAAAATTTAATAATATTTATAAAAATAAATTAATTAAATTATTATATAGCTTTAACTTAATAATAACTAATAAGTAAAATTTAAGCATTTTAATAAATTATAATAAAGTTTTTAGATTTCTAGTTTAAACTATTATTTCTTTACTAATTTTACTTTATTTACAGTTCTTAAATAGTAAGGTTAATTAGTTATATACTTTAATATATATATTTAATTAATAGAGCTAGTTATTATTAACTTTAAGTTAATTTAACTTTTACTAACTAACTTATATAAAAGTTAACTTAATTCCTTTAAACTTTTAGTTTAACTCTGCTATTACCTTGCCTTTATTCTTAATTATATATAAGTAAAAGTATATAGTATATATATTTAGCCTTTATAATTATATTCTTAAGTTACTTTTTATATAAAGCTAAATTACCTATTAATATAATAAGGAAAGCTATCCCTTTTATATTAAGAGATAAGCCTTTTTTTATAGCTCTTTCTAGCTTCTTTAATCTAAATAGCTTTTTAACTAGCTAAATTAAATAAATATAATAACTTAAGTAAGCTAAGTTTATATAATTAATTAAGTTAATTAAAATATAATTAAAAATAACTATTTTAATTAAGTTAAATAAGCTTTTTAATAAGAAGTTCTTTATAATAGTTATAGCTATTATATAAATCTTATAATAATCTTCCCTTTTAGCTTAATTTAATGCTAATTTAATTATATTAATAAGATTATAATTAATTATATAATAGCTTTAATTAGGCTTTAGGCTTTTATATATAGTAGGCATTATATTAGTAGCTATAATTAATATTAGTAACTGCAACTAATAGAGGGAAAGTTGAGTTAGGGAATATATATACTTTATAATAGGTATACTAGGCTTAGTATTCTTTTAGCTAGAGTAAAGGAAGAAGGTTAACATAGCTGCTAAGAGGTAATAGACCTATAGGTAGTATTTATACTGCTTAATTAAGGTAATAATTATACTATAAAGGCAGATAAACCTTTTTTAATTTTAACTTCTGTAATTCTAGCTTACTATAAGGGCCTTATTATTTAAGCCTTTAATTAAAAAGTTAAAAGCTTAATAGCCTTATATAGGGCTAATAGTAACTAAAAATAAAAAATAAAAAAAAATATAATAAATATTAAATTACTAGATTTTTAAGTTTTTAATTATTAATATACTTATTAAGTATTTTTATATTAAGCTTTTATATTTTAAATATCTTTTTTAATAATAAAAAGAAATATAATAAAAGTTTATTATTTATATATTTAATTAATAAAATTAAATAAAATTAATTATAAGTTATTATTTCTATTTTATAAAGATTTTAAAAGTATAATTAAATAAATTATTAATACTTTAAAATAATCTATTAAAGAGATTTAATAATAATATTATAATATAATAATAATATAAAATTACTATTAATACTATATAGTTTATAAGTAGTAATATTAATAATATTAATAAAAAGATTTAAAAGAAAATACTTAATACTTTAATAATTATACTTAATACTTTAATAATTTTAATAATAAAAATTATTAATATAATAGTTAAAGTTTAATTATATTAAACTAAGCTATATTAAGTTTATTATTAATAGATTATATAAAATATATAATTAAGCTTATTAAAGTATTATATCTTTTAATAGTAAACTTAATATATATTAAGCTTAATTAATATAAAGAAGTTTTATTAATAGTTAATAAGCTAAATCTATTTAATATTAAATAAATATATTTATATATTAATATCTTACTAGTACTTAGTAGTATTAATTTATAAATTAAATAAATAATTAATTAATACTTAAATTATTATTATATTATTTTAATCTTATAATTATTAGTTAAATAAAAAGAATTAAAAAGAAATTACTTAATCTTTATAAGCTTTAAATAATCTTATTAATTAGCTAGAAAAGGTTTAAGACTTATTAACTAAGTAATAAGCCTTCTTTACTAAAATTATATTAACTAGTAGTAATAATTTATATTAAAAGTAATTTATAAAGTTAAAATATATAGTTATAGTAATTAAATTAATAGTATAAATATTATATTATAAGAATTAAAGGCTATTATAGTAACTATAAATAAATATATTAAAATATATTAAAAAAAGTTAAATACTACTTATAATAAAGCTATAAGTATATAAAGAGTTAAGTAAATAAAATAATTTAAAAGCTTTAAAAGTTATATAAATAGTAAGCTAAATAAATAACTTAATATTATAAGTTTAAATTAAAAAAAAATAGTAAAATACTTAAATTAATTATAAAAAAAAAGTAACTTTAATAACTTAAAAATAGTTATAAAGCTTTAATTATTATAAAATTAAAAATTATTACTTTACTTATTAATTAATATAAAAAGATAGCTTTTTAATTATAATAATAATATTATAAATTAAAGAATTAATTACTTTAAAATCTTTATTAAAAGAAAAAATTAAAAAAATAAATTTTAATATTATACTTTTAAAAGAGTATATATATATAATCTTAAATATACTATAACTTATAGCTGTATTTACCCTCAATTTGTGTTCCCCATACTGCACTGCGTTGCCTTATAACCTGATCTAATCTATTACTAACCTGCTAAGCTAGCTTTAGTTTACTAACATTTATAGTTTTTCCCTTAATGCTAAAACCTTTATTTCCTAATTTACCTTTTTCCCCCTCTTTTTCCTCTTACTTCCCCTTCTTTATACTATAATAGCCTTTAATTCCTATAATATAATATTTATACTACTAAATTAACTACTATAACTATATATCTTAACTCTATAAATTATAGTTAATATAGACTATTATTACTACTTAATATAATGCTATTAATAAAGGCTTACTATTACCTTAATAAGCATTAACCCTATTTTAGGCAATTTACTAAGTCTTTTAATGCCTCTATCTAATCTATAATATAGTTAATAAGAGCCTTATTTTTAGCTTTATCTTTAGCTTTATCTTTATTAATACTAAGTAGCTATACTTAGTAGCTAAAGATTATAAGATTAACTTACTATATTATTAATAGTTTATTAATATATAGTAGGTATTTTCTTATAATTTTATAAT